>JBAMJV010002657.1:225000-235838 GCA_037951105.1 Echinarachnius parma
TACATTTGTATCTATAAGAATATTATGTTTGGGTGGTGGTACCCTTTAGATATCACTTTTGGACAAATATCTTGAACTCGATGGATTACTTTAAGTTATGTCTGAACAGAATAACTCGCATGCTATGAGGTCCATAGGTAATGGACCAAAGGGGGTTTCCCACAATGAGATTGAAAGCTTGCAACAAGGTTCAATTGAGATGGCAACTGCAACTTGTCTCGTGACGACATTCAAACATTTTTACATGAAAGTGAAACTGCAGTCTCGGCCCTCAAAATAGTTTTAGTCCTTGGGACTGAGACCTCTCACTCACGCGGTGCAACTTTTTTGTTTGCTAGAGATCGAAAGTTGCATCGTATTTCATGCTGTGAAACAGACACATCTCCTTGTGGGAGACCAGCTTACAAGTCACAGGAATATTCTAGTGACTGTGAATGTTTTTATAGTCACTGCTGTTTTATGTAAATGTATTATTTATCTGCAATCATGCGATTTGTGCCTTATGATTTATGTGCGACATTTTGTGGAAATTTGTTTTGATATTTCCTGTGTGGTATTATTGAAATTTGTCAATAGCTGTTGGAATTCATGTGTCTTGTCGATGTTGTTACAACATGTTAATGGCTGTTCTGTGAAGAAAATATAATGAAGCACACTTTAGAAAATGATATATATTTGTTTCTAGTTTACTTCTTTTCCAGTTGGCATGTGTAATATTAATGAAAGAGTGATGTGAAATAATCCCATCTTTAAAACAGTAATGCAGTGCACTCCCCTCTCTTACTTACAAATAAAACACAACTACAATGTATATTGAATAGCATCTACAAATAATCTCATATCATTTTTAAGACCAAGTTTGTCAGGGTTAAAAAGTAAGATTACAAGTATGCACCAGGCAAGTAAACATGTAGGTAATACAAAGAGAGAATGCATGTGGTCAAAAGAGACGGCTAGGGTGGGGGGAGGGGGGGGGGGGGGGCAGTCGCATAATAGCCATTCTAATTGAAGAGACGGGGGCAGGTCAACTACTGAGGTGGGGGAAGAGCACCTATGTTCACCCTATTCTGTATTTATTACCCCTATGTTTTGTATTGCTTTTGTCAGTTATTGAGGGGGTACATCCCCTCTTGTAGCTACGCCACTGAGGGGTGGGGGGGGGGGCTAAGAGGGGGTGCATTTTATGAAGGGGGCTGCCCTGTTTTCAAAATAAAAAGTTATGTTATGCGTTAAAATATTTTAAGTGTCGAAGGAGCTGCGCACTGGATTTAAAGTATTAATCATTGCAATTCAATTTAATCTATGTCGAGTGTAAGTGTCAATTTTTTTTCCAATAGGAAAATTACAAATCGCAAGCAATAGTCATCATAGTCGTAGTCACTCGTCTACATAGTGAGTTTTTAGTGACTTTTATATTTCATATCCAATGTAGTATCCCATGTATACTATCTGTAGGTTTATAAAGATAACCTCCTAATAGCATTCGGTTGTTTGTTGTTGTCTCCCTTGAGCGATCGCTATAGACAGGTTTGATTGTAGGGCTTTCACAGACATCCCTAGCCTAGTGGGCAGTAGTCATAGCCTGTCTAGCCCCCGTCATAGCAGAGATCATCCCGTGTGGGCTGCGCTGGCTAGCCAGGTTCTGTCCCCTAGGCGTAGGTGTGTGTATAAGATTAGTCACACTAAAACTAAGTAGTGATATAACAATGGCTTATTGATTGGAGGTGGGAGCATGGCACCTAATTGGAGGCATATACTCTATGAATTTCTCGTTTTTGTTTTTGCCCCTTTGGATTTTTACTATTTTTGTCAAATTTATTGACACAGTGGGCGAATGTGCTCCCTATGCCCTCCCCTACACTTTCTGCCCCCCTCTCTTTTTTTACATTCCTTTTGTCAAAATGTTCATAGGGAAATGTATCGCCCCATCCCTGTTGCTAAACCAATTATTACAATAATAACTAGGCTTATGTTGTATGGTTCAGGGGACATCGATTGGTTTTAAAGATACTTTTGGCAGTGGGTTAGCCAGGGACAACGATTTTATTTTGATGAAATATTATTTTTACTCGCAACTTCACGAGTTTTCGTCTCCCGTGATATTTTTTAATTTAAAAAACAACTAAAATTGACCTAACTGCCTATGTTATAAAAACCCCGTTATTACGGTCACGCCTGTCTGCTAAATACATCTTATTGTTTGTATTGGTATCATATGATTACTACGTTCGGGGTCTTTATTTCGAATAGTGACCCGACAATGCTTTATTACTCCGGCGACTAATTAATTGACCATGATCCTCCGCGGTTGTGGTTTGAACTTGTTTGGTTAAAGGTACGTATATGCCAGTTTTGGAAACGCCCCCCTCTCAAAAAATGAAATGGAAGCTCTTATTACCAATCATGTGAAAGAATATGTTTTTACTAATACGGGATGATACAAATTTTGCCTGGAAACCGCCTACTAATTGATATATTTGGTAAATTATCAAATCGATCCGCTGCGGATAGATATCGCCAACGCGGAATCGCGCATACGCTACGTGCAATTTGACCACGTGCGTTCGCTATACGGGCTTGTCCCCAGCTTGTCGATATCTCCAGTCCAGCGCTAGCGGCGTGGACAGGTGCGAACGGGCGGTGGATTTATACATTTCACGGGCGGGTATTGGATTTCTTCCAATATTTCTGCATTTAACGCATCGTTACGTTCGGATTTTACCACACAAGCCCTTTTTAGATACTTATTCAACAATATTGATCAATTATAAATGTTTTCTGTAACTTTCCCAAAACTGTTATTATATATCATTTTCATTAAAAAATAACCGAAATGCCTTTTACAAATAATGACCACTTACTGAGGACCTAGGTCATGTGACTTGTATTATTCCAACAAGGTTCACTCACAAGAGGAACATCATTATGCGCTAAACTGCATAAAAACGGTGATTTTTACCGATAAGTATATCATACCTTCTGCTGTATTGTGTTCTCCTATATCGTTTTTTAAAGGATGTTTACATTTTTAGTTGAACCTCGGAATTGGCTTTTGTAAGATGTAAATTTGTTGTCCATGTACTTCAAATGTTTACACGTCGGCTATTTTATATAGTTCTAGTTGCGAAGTTTCTTTGGAATTTTAATATCAAGAACTCACCAGTTTCGGACATCGTCATTCTTTGTTATAATGAAAGTAAAACCATGGATTGTACTAGTCCATGGTAAAACTATCAACGAAGATTAAAAATGCCAAATCATAACAGTTCAAGTTTGAAGGAACTGACCCAAACCACACCCAGACGGTCACGATGGTCGTAATCTTTGGGTCCAGACTTTTAACGACTTCTTCATTTTACAGCAGGTCACTAACTTATACTGAATACACATCACCTACAGTCAAACCCGTCTATAGTGACCACCTAAAGGGAAAAGGGCTATTGTTGGCACTGTAGACAGGTGACATATATAGACAGGATTCACAACATTGCTATTCTCTGCAGGGAGTCACTGTTGATGACCACTATAGATAGTTTGGCTGCTATAAACAGGTGACCACTAAGACAGGTTTCATAGAATTAGGTTGCAGTTTTGCAGCGCCTTCTGAACTATTAAAAAAATATGAGGGAAAATTGAAATCGGCTGTTTAGTACCTTTGCGGTGGATATATTATATAAAATATAGTAATAAAGAAAAACAAACGATAGTTAAGATAATTACTGTGGTTGGGTCAAATAGGAATCCGATATTTATTGGTCTCCAGATGACTATTCTAGATCTGAATCAAGAGTATCAAATTATTTATTTTTCTGCTGTTTTATGTCTTACTCGGAGAAATAATGTGAATAATTGCAATTATTCAGACGTTTTTTAATCTTTCTATGGCCTTTATATATTCCTGTTTATTTTCAGTCCGTCCAATTATAATTCATATTTTTAAAATTTACTACCCGTCATAAACGAGGTCAAAATGACCCACCACGCCAAAAAACAGTTTACGGTTATACGAAAATGCATAGACCCCCCCCCCCCCCCGAAAAAAAGAACAAACCCAAACAAACTAACACAAAAAACAGACGAGAAAACAGTCACCATACTAGCGACCAAAATCTGAAGGGGGGGGGGGGGGTAGCAGCGTAGCGTAGCGTGGTAGAATAACATGATTGGGGGCTCGCGAAAGATTGGGGGCTCGTGAAAGATTGGGGGCTCGTGAAAGATTGGGGGCTTGTGAAATATTGGGGGCTCGTGAAAGATTGGGGGCTTGTGAAAGATTGAGGGCTCGTGAAAGATTGGGGGCTCGCGAAAGATTGGGGGCTCGCGAAAGATTGGGGGCTCGTGAAAGATTGGGGGCTCGTGAAAGATTGGGGGCTCGTGAAAGATTGGGGGCTCGTGAAAGATTGGGGGCTCGTGAAAGATTGGGGGCTCGTGAAAGATTGGGGGTTCGTGAAAGATTGGGGGCTCGTGAAAGATTGGGGGCTCGTGAAAGATTGGGGGCTCGTGAAAGATTGGGGGCACACTGCGTATATCTTTATTTTTTAAAGAATTTACCTTTATTTGTTTTTATTGTTTTGTTCAATAATTTGGGGCACGAATTATAGACACCATTTGAGGGTGAGGCGGTAAGGTTTCACACAAAGTGGGAAGACATGCGGCCATGATGGTAAAAAAACAAACTGATTGTGTGCACCTGTAGCCTGGCTAGAAAGCTCATACGGGAGTGTTAAGTGTGTACATCACTGCGGATTGATTGTTTGTGCATGTGTGCCCAATTGTCGATTTAAAACTATCGTAGAAAAATTCGCTTAGAACTAATGGTGAATCGTTTGTATATAGGCGCTGTACATAATCAATATTATTCTGAGAATGCTCCTTATTGTCGATACAGGGATGGGCCAAATTCTCACAGGTATATCCCCCCCCCCCCCCCCCCCTCCTATTTTCTTTATACAGCCAAAACCTGTTTAGTGACCACCAGTGTGGGAGAAACTAGATAAATGGCTACTGTAGACAAGACTAGCGATCTCTATAGACAGGTTCCATAACATTGTTGATCTCTGCAGGGGAACATTTTTGGTGGCTACTTTATGCAGGTTGGCTGCTAATGCAGTAGACAAGTGGCCACTAAGATAGGTTTGACTGTATTTTTTGTTTTGCTGCGCTGCTTATTCCGTCCTTGGTAGCAGATGACATGCAGGGTCAATTTAATATAGAGTGACTTTTGCATTGTGATCAAGGGTTAGGTTGGACAAAAGTAAACTTGCGTCTAGACCGGATATATACACAGTCCCGGTCCAGGGCAATACTTACTACCGGTGTATCCGGTAGCTATAAACCCATCGACATCAGTCAATGGATATGATATCGTTTTTATATTTACATCTTTGTGCACGTTCTCTGAAATCATTTTGGGGCCATCTTGAGAATACATTTTGAAATCACATTTATCAAAAAGTTTACGGTGAAAAATACAAATTTTTGTTCGATTGTTTTTTTTTTTTTGGTTAACAAAGATGGCGACCTCTCACTCAACTTTGAATGACTTTGCAACATCCAATACTCTATATTGATGCAAACCCTGGTTAAATGTTAAGAGTCAACGGACTCACGGACGTAACATGGGTAACTGGGTTGTTAACCTAACTGCCCCCCCCCCCCCCCCTCCCCACCCCCAATAGAGAAGCACCATATGGTGACTGGTTTGACTAGCGATCGAGGTGGCTGATTGATAAGGTAGCCTGGCCTGGCTTGAGTTCGTCATTATTTCAATTTAAAAACGAAGTTAATCGTGAACATTAACATATTTGATACTTTCATAAAGTAAAAGAAAATATTAAAATGATTCAACTGCAAAGCAAAGTACAAATACACACTGACAAAAAAGGTGTGTGCATAATTACAACACAGATAGGTTAGTGAAAAGGTAAATTGATTGTGTAGGTGATAAGTTAACTTGTGGCAGTGTCAGTGACCTAAAACATAATTAAAGCAACTATATGATTACATAAATGTGCTTGTATGTTAAATCAATGACCTCATAAACCATAAATACCGGTATACTATATCATAATTATACACATCATTGTTTTGTATTTCATTACTATTGTGGCTATATCAGTGATCGGAAAGAAACTAATTTTGAGAATCGATACTCGGGAATACAGTTAAAAACAAAACACATATCGTCTGCACATGCACAGTCATGCGTGTCTGCTGGGTATATCCCCCTCCCCAGTGGGGTAGCGCCAGGGGGGGGGGGGGGGGGGGTCGTGGGAACACGTGCCCAAAATAATTTGATAAACACACAAACAAACATAAGGGGAAAATAAGTGTGTGCCCCCAATAATTCGCGTGCTCGTCCCATCGATGATATAAAAATACTGTATATCGATGGCTCGTCCCCCAATCGGTCCAATTATGTTACGCCACTGATAGTGGTATGGCCAAAGGGGGTATCCCCTCCCTCCCTCCCTCCCTAGCATCCTAGTAGACCGAAACATAAGTCTCTGTTTCGACGGTATACAGGTCCACTGAGACTCGGCCTGGCTCCACTGACCGGGGAGGGTTGGGGAAAGTCATATTTATCAAAGAAAAATACACTTTAGATGTTGTTATTACTGTTATACCGACTACCCCCCTCACCTCCTTTGCGTATGGACTATACGTCAATTTATAGGAGAAGTGGTAAGGTTTACAAGAACTGATTATAGTTTGAAGGTCTGCGACCCTGGTCTTATTCGCCCCCTCCTATCTGGACTTGCCCTCATCAAAAGTTTTAAATGGCAATTACATTATGAGTATGAGCTGACAAATAAACTTACAGAAACACACCCCCCCCCCCCCCCCCCCACCCACCCCTCTTCCCACCGCGCTACAGTCACCGGACTTATGGGGGAGGGGGCACGCAAAGTATTGGTGTGCGCACCTTATGTTAATATTCTTCACATTATTTCCCATCATGTGTTTTATTGTTTTGTCAGAATATTGGGGGCACGTGCCCCCCGTGGCTACGCCACATGACCCCCGCCAAAACCATAAAGCGGACCAATCTGTGAAAACATGAATTTATTGTGGTATAAAGATAGACATATGAAATTATGAACTGTAATTGTTGTTCGATCAGTTGTGACTCACTAATATTAACCGGACGGTCAAACCGCTGGAGCGTCTGCACCAGAAATACACCTGCGGTGAAGCAACTGCATCTCATTTTTATTCTTTAAGATTATTATAGGTATATAGAGACAGTTTTAATAAGTGAATTAGGGGGTGGGGGTTGGGGGGAGCACGTCACCCCTCATAATTGGCCCGGATTTGAACCAAGGCTGCGTCTCTCGGAAGGTGGGTGGTAACAGACGTAAATAATCAAACTTGATGAACTATACAAACAAATAACCAACCCTTCACTGTAATGATTTCACAAAAACGATAAATCATCGTTGTTTGTACAATTGTGTAATGTTCTGAATTTTTAACTTTTCAGAAGGGGGGGGGGGGGTCCTCAAAAGCCCTTAATCGTTCAACGCTAACGAATTTGTTCTCTATTCTTTTTTGGCCGATATATTATTTTTTTTAAATACGGGATATTGCCCCTTCCCTCTATACATAATTATGGATCTTCCCTCACTGCCCTTGTTTGTTAAAATTGAATAGAGCAACATAACACCATCTCTACTATATTTGGCTCGCGGTGCCTTCATCATGTGATACTTTGCCCGTGGGCGAACGGGGTATATTTTTTGTAGCGGGGGCTGAGCCCTCTTGCCCACATTAATTTGAAGAGATTGCTTGTATTACATGCGTTGGGTTCGTTTGCAAGTTTCCCCATATTCGCATGTAATGTTTTTTTTTTCTTCTTTTCTTCCTAAGATGTTGAATGCATTTAAATGTGTTTGATTAAATTGGCTGCATTTACTTTGACTATACATGTACTTTATACTCTGGTAAAACACTTCATTGTATTTCATTTGTGAAATTATGATTGGGATAGGAAAATCATTTACCAAAAAAAAAAGATCTTCACCACCTAAAGTGAAAGATAGTGATCAAATTCGAGCTCATTTTCGTCCGTATTGTCAAAAATTACATTAAAAAAAAACTATCGTGGGGGGGGGGGGGGGGGGGGGGGGCTACAACCCCCCTAGCCCCCATCCTATACGCCTAATCGGAGTCCTTGTCCTTTTTCAATCTCTTTACAGACATAATGCTATTCGAAAAATGCCCCCCACCAAGAGTCTATGTATGAAAGACAGGTTGAGAAGGAACATAATCTCATCAAAGTTGTTGGCAGTACTATATACAAAGATAATTCGATTTCGCATTATCATAACGACGGGAGTCCGACGCGTATTATACCAAGCGGGGACTAGGTGGGTTGCAGCCCCGTTGCAGCCCCACGAGAGTTTTGAAAACGGCGATATTCGGGCACAAGGCACTCCAAATTCGGGCAAAAGCATGTCATATTCGGCCAAAATCATTAAAAGTATACCATTTTGGGGCAGCCTATGTATAGTGGTTAGAACTTATGCGTGTGTGTATGTGCTTGTCAGATAGAAAAGGGGGAAATGGTATTCGGACAACAGACCTCAGTTTGCCCGTATATACGCCCATGGCGGGATTTATGATATCCACATAATTGCGTTATATATATCTCTTTAAGGATGCCCCCAATCTCCGTAATGGAGTTTATGCCCCGTTGCCGAGAAACGCAAACGAGTTTATAAACAAACCGTATACAATAATTCGGTGCTGGAATGTCTTCCGATCTTCAGAAGATGATAGCAGCCACATGCATGGGATTGCCAGGAAGGGCGCCGAACTTATGGGGTAGCTGAGTCAAGGTGGGAGGGGGGGATCGGGCCCGGCTAAGCTGGGGCCTAACTATACGGAGTGTCTGGAGGACACATGCCCCCCTATACATTTTTGGTGCCCCCTTTGTGCCCCCTCCCCCACTCAAAATTATGCTTGCTAATCAGCCAAAATTATGGCCAAAATAGAACGACAATGTTATTATTTTCGGCTGTATTTATGTCATTTTATGTTTAACATATATAGTAATTTTCGGCCAAATTGAATTGATTTGAATTGAATTGAATTGAATTGAATTGAATTGGATTGAACTGAATTGACTTGAATTGAATTGAATTTAATTGAATTGGATTGAATTGGATTAAATTGGATTGGATTGAATTGAATTGAACTGTATTGAATTAATTTCAATTTATTCAGCATTTCCATAATTGAATTGAATTAGCATTGCGTTGAATTGAATCGAATTTGAATTGAATTGAATTGAATTGGTTGGATTGGATTGATTCGAATTGATTCGAATATAATTATATTCAAACAATTAGGACGCGAAGATGAGATTGAAGTTAGAAAAACGTGGTAACTTCGGTCACATATCATTATGGCGGTACGCATCGTGTGTCGTTCAGATGATATATCATTACAAGTATATCAGTCAGACGATTATAACTGAATTTAACTAAATTGAATTGAAAGTTGCGAAGATGATAAGTAAAACCCAGTAAATACTTCGTTCATAAGTCTCATGGCGGTATGCATCGCGTGTCGTTTAGCTGATATAATATCAAGTCTGAGTTATCAGCCAGACGATTACAACTGATTTGAGTTGAGTCGCGTTGAATTGATTTGAACTAAATTGAATTAAAATTAAATACATGTAAGATCAAACAAAATACTATGACGCAAAGATAAACGCGGTTACTTCGATCACATGTCAATTGTCTTGGTAATGGCGGTAATATGCATCGCGTGTCGTTCAACCGATATATCAAGTCGGCGTTATCATGCAGTCAGACGATATTAAACAACGATTGAGCGCGAAAGTTGATTTGTCTCGGTGAGTAACGTCTAGACTACCGTTTCCTGAACAGGCTAAAGATGAGAAGAGAAAGAGAAGAGAAAAGGAGAGATACAGACAGAGAGGGGGTTTGAAGAGGGGATAGGGACAGCGAGAAGGAGGTCGATGCGGGAGACCGACTGACAGAAAAGAGAGGCAGAGAATAAGGCAAATATGAAAGATCAAGACATTTTTTTGTTAAACATTAGTTGTTTCAGAATAAAGACAGGAAGAGAAAGAGAAAATAGAGAGTGTTTTTTCGTTTTGTTTATAGAAAGACTAAGGAAGAGAGAGGGTTGGGAGAAAGGTGGATGAAGAGGGGGAGGGAGAGAGCGAGAAGGTGGTCGATGAGGAAGACTGACAACCGGAAAACTGAGAGACAGAGAATAGCTAGTATATAGGGTAAATAGGTAAAAAAATAATCAAGAAGATAATGAACAACTTGATCGAGTTTTATCAGAATGAAGACAGAAAGAGGAGATAAAGAGAGAGAGTCGTTTTGACGAAAGAGAGGGGGGGGGGGGGGGGGGGGGGTGGGGGGGGGTGAAGAGAAAAATAACATGAAACGAAGGTGAACATGTTATGCAAGAAGAAACAATATTACGAATAAAGCAAGCAACAATAACATATAAACTACTAGCGCAAGAGCAGAGTGAAGAGAAGAGGGGAGATGATACTTGAAAAGATTTTCTTATGTCATTAGCAAAGAAAAACAGATACACGATGATCAAAAATAAGAAAAAACAAATTACAACATGTATATTACTTGAAATATAGAGAAGTAAAGACAAGATGCTAACATATATGATTTCCAAGTTTATGTAAAATTATATTGAGAACAAAATCAGTATTTTGTTCAGAAATAGTAACAAACATACACTAGTCAATATACACTTGTGTACCATATCAACTCCCCGGGGAGCATGCTAATACTAGCCACAGACTGCCATGCAATGAATTAGAGCTTATCACTAAG
>JBAMJV010002658.1:0-55131 GCA_037951105.1 Echinarachnius parma
TGTCTGATTTTACTTGCCCAATTTGGCTGCCAAGAAAATAAAACTAAGAAATGTTTCCACATAAACACACAGTAAAATTATTGGTTCTTTTAATTCAATTTCTCACTATTTGGCATATTCCTGTCAAGGAGAAAATTGATATCACAGCATAAACATCTTTTATACCCTACCAGGGTTTCATATCTATAAAACTATTAAGTTCATCTCTATTATTATACATATCAGCCTGTTTTTCAGTGGAATGAAAATGCATATTTCATAAAGCGTCCTTGCTTTATTTTTGTGCGCGTGATATATTAGACGATATTGCATTCTTCCCATTGAACCCGCGGGTTTAAAAAAAGTTAAAATTATCAAGTGATATTGACTGGATGCGAAGATTCTCATCTATTACGGAGGTATGAATGGATTTGTGCGTGTCTAATTGTGAGGTATGAATAGGTTTACGCATCTCAGCTAGCTATAATACGCAAACATTGTCCTTTATGGTTGAAAATTATAAATAAGTATATAATTTGAGATTTAATTTATTGGACTTCTTCCATTCACAAGACAGATGAAGGGTTATGCATAGAATGTATACAAATAATATTGACTGACTAAGTCAATATATTGACTGACTAAGTCTGACTAAGTCAATATATCAGATATATTGCATTTGCTAGGATCATATATTCATATTGCACTCCTCTTCGATCCTGCAATAGGATCCTAGCTAATGCAATATTTCTGATATACCACTCAAGGCCAGTCAATATTGAATATAATCATTAATAAATATATACAACGTTATTCTTCATATGTGATCAAGAAGCAGAGATCAAACAATCTGGATTAAACACCACTAATTAGTTTCAATATAACAGAAATCATATACAAATATATACAAAGTTAAAGGGGTAGTACAGTTTTGGTAAGGCTGAGCTTTAGTAACAAAATCCTGCACAGTAACATTACAAACTAATATAGGTTTTCCCATCCATTTTCAAACAATCGTCATTCAATTTCGATAATTGTTAACTTCAATTTCGTCTCGGAAATGTGTGGCTTTCAGTTTTTCATGTTCAATTTCGTCTTTCAGCACCCAATTTCGTTTGTTCCCAATCAAATTCGTGTTTGTCATATACATTTTAGTCAAAGGTAATTCGATTTCGTCCAATCTCAGACTGTGGCAGAAAGTGATGATCAATTTCGTCATTTTGCGATCGATTTCGTTCTTTCTCGTTCAAATTCGTCTCACATTTATAGCAAGCTGTGATTGCTGTTGCATTTTGGTATGCAATATCTTGTTAATCATCACACTATGGCTGATTGTTGCGAGATATACATGTATTGTCATCGGTTGGTTGTAATTAATGTCTATCATATAATTTATCAACATTTTCAGTCATGATAACTCCCAGCACTTATCAATCAATCAATCAATCAATCAATCAATCAATCAATCAATCAATCAATCAATCAATCAACCAATAAATCAATCAATCAATCAATCAGTCAATCAGTTTCAAGTTTGAATTGCAAGTGAAATGCACGGTAAAATGTTGCATTTTCACAATGCATCTATACTACGAGACGAATTTGAATGGGAAATTCTTTAAATCGATTGAACAATGATGAATTCGAACATAACATTGCCCACTTAATCACCATGTGGGACGAATTTCATTGCACAATGACGAAATAGAATGACCAAATTTTAAAGTTGATTGGTCATTGACCAATTTGAACGATGAATGACTAAATTGTATATAACAATTGAACGTTCAGGATTTCTCGGGACGAAATTGAAGTTAACAATTATCGAAATTGAATGACGATTGTTTGAAAATGGATGGGAAAACCTATAGTTATAACTCCAGGTATAGAAAATCACAAACGACTAGGTAAAAAGCCCGTTATCATTTTTAAAAAGCGATTAAAACACAAGAGGGCGCTCTCTAAAAAGCATCTAAATTATGCATGTAGTGATGTTTTGTTGAGATAATGATTAAATAGAGAGATCATCAACAACTATTTAGAAACCTCTTTCGAAAAATTTAGAAAAAGTGTAAGCTTTTTTTTAATTTTTAAAAAAATCATCAAATATATCTGGGCCCCAGATTTTTTCCGATCGGATATATTTATTGATATTTCAGCTGTTTCAGAACCGATTTTGATCAAATAAAGTTTATTCTGTCATTAAAATTGTATGCTCTTTCAAATTTTACACTCAGTTTTTCATTATATCACAACAAAATATTTTGTGCAGCGCCCTCGATACCAAAACTGAACTACCTCAAGTGGCAAAATGAGATTGTCATATACTATAGTTCAGTTTACCTGTATAGGGGTACACATCTTATTTTTAAACATATAGCAAATATTTTTCTCCATTTTGCTAAGCCCCACCTCCAAAAAAACCTCTCCAGAGTAAAAATTCCCCCATTGACATCATCAGTCAATCACTACTCAATCAGTTACTGATAAGATCCCATCGTCCAAGCCGAGTGACTGCTCACAACAGCGTCACAGGTTTAATACAATAACATTCTAGCTGACCCACTTTTGCACATTAGGACAAGAAAAGCTCTGATAAGCCATTGTATGGAAACATCCAGTGCATGCTATTGTGATTTGTCTTTTTTGTACGTATGTCTTTTGCTCATCTCATGTTGGCTGACCAGTAATTGACAGATGATGCACAGGAGGAGTTTTAATCTGGAGAGTTTTCTTTTAGAGGTGGGGCTTAGCAAAATGAAGAAAATACTGAATTGCTAAAGTGTTTTGAAAATGGACAAATCATATTGAGGTCAAATAGTTCACAAATATTTGATGTGTACACTATAAATACAGATAAATAAATGCCAACATGAATTTGCATGTCAAGTAAAGTGCATATAATACCTAAACAATTTCATTTGTTTTGGAAAAATCAACTCATTTACATATTTATGGTTATTTTATGGTAATGTTCAAATGAAAGATGTCTATTTTGAACACATATTATGCACAGTGGTGCCTAGTGGCAGAACCAGGGCACCCACCTAAAAAAACAAAGTGAATATTTATCAAAAGTAAAAGAGAGCTTCCTTTGGTTTCTACATAGCTTTCTAACTTTAAACATGATTATTTCCAAGGTACAAAAAGGAACTAAGCGTCCTTCTCTTTCTCAATGGGCGATATACATGTATGGCTTTCCAATGTGATTGCAACACATAAAATTCAAAATTAAACTAGATGGATCTCCGCTATCACGCGATTTTAATATCAAGCCCAAATTAACATGCACTATTTTGAGTCCTGTGACCTTGACCATATGACCCCAATCTTTGATGGCTCCATAAAAAAACATTCAGGTATCAAGTTTAATTGAAATCTGGCATTTAGTTCTTGAGATTTTGGCATTACAAGCTTTTTTGCAAGTATAATGAGTCCCGTGACCTTGACCTCAACCTCATGACCCCAACATATTATGGCTACGTTGACTCTTTATGATACATTCAGGTACAGAGTTTGATTGAAATCTGACATTCAGTTTTTGAAATTTTGCCATTACAAGCCATTTTCGCATACATATTGAGTCCTGTGACCTTGACCTTTGACCTCATGACCCCCCAAATCTAATCAGATCAGTGGTACCCCGATATGTACACTCATACCAAGTTTGAAATAGATCCGTCAACCCGTTCTTGAGATATCGCAAGAACGAGGCATTTTTGCACATACATTGACTCCTGTGACCTTGACCTTTGATCTCATGAACCCCAAAATCTAATCAGATCATTGCCACCCCAATATCTACACTAATACCAAGTTTGAATTTGATCTGTCAACCAGTTCTTGAGATATCGCGAGAACGAGGCATTTTTGCATATATATTGAGTCCTGTGACCTTGACCTTTGACCTCATGACCCCTAAAATCTAATCAGATCATTGTCACCCCAATATGTACACTCATACCAAGTTTGAAATTGATCTGTCAACTGGTTCTTGAGATATCGCGAGAACAAAACGGGACGGACGGACGTACGTACGGACGGATGGACGGACGGACAACCCAAAAACCCAAAAACTTCGTTGGCGGAGGCATAAAAAGAACTGGGATACACAGAGATGCATGTCTCATCAAAGAGAGGAATAGTACACAGAATTATATGGATGGCTAAGTAGAGTGTGTTGAAATATCATACGTTTTATAAGGGGCTAGCTGGCTCGGTGGTTGGGAGTGGTTGTTGAACAGAGGCGATCTGGGAAGGTGCCCCCGGATCTGAGGTGGGTTGGGGTGCAGTCCCAAACGTAGGTTGGGGTTAGACAGGAGGCAGAGGTGGCACATCTCCCCCCCCCCCCCCCCCACCATCGGAGGGGGCTCAACTGGTGGCAGTTGTGGTGGATTATGGCTACTCGCCCCAGGTGATGGTGGAGGGGAGTATCCCCCTCCTCAAGATGTGTAGGGTGGGGGATCAGCCCCCGTGGGTTGCATGGAAGGGGGATCGGCCCCCGTGGGTTGCATGGAAGGGGGAACGGCCCCCGTGGGTTGCATGGAAGGGGGATCAGCCCCAGTGGGTTGCATGGAAGGGGGAACGGCCCCCGTGGGTTGCATGGAAGGGGGATCAGCCCCCGTGGGTTGCATGGAAGGGGGAACGGCCCCCGTCGGTTGCATGGAAGGGGGATCAGCCCCCGTGGGTTGCATGGAAGGGGGATCGGCCCCCGTGGGTTGCATGGAAGGGGGAACGGCCCCCGTGGGTTGCATGGAAGGGGAAGGGGGATCAGCCCCTGTGGGTTGCATGGATAGTGGTGGTGCTGGTGCTGGCGTTGGATGTGGAGCTCCAAAATGTGTAAACTTGTTGATTGAATCGTAGGAGGGAGGGGGTGTAACCAGCCATGCAGGGTCAGCGTTCCTGGAGAACCCCATCTCGTTGAAGTTGAAGACTGGGTTGTCACTACCACCATCACCATCACTATCACCACCACCATCATCATTATCATTGTCACTAGATTCAATAGAGTACGGTGTATTGTTTGACAGAGACACGGGTGGGGATGGAGGTTTCTGCCTTGACTTGTATTTTCTCCAAGCCCATACAAGGAGGACAAATGCTACGCTCAATCCGATGCAAATACCAGCTACGGCTCCAGCAGAAAGGCCGTCGTTATCTGGGAAGGTAACATGACAAATGAAAAGAAAAATTGCAAAATAAATATATATGAAGGGAAAAAGGAAAACATTTTTTATCATGGGCAACTTTTCAAGCTTTCCAGCATGAAAAGAGCACTCTAAAATTTGCTTTGCTTTGCTCTTGTATGATTTTGTATTTTGTCATTTTGGGGGATATATCGCCTTAAACCCCCCCCCCCCCCGCCTTTTCACTGTTTATCATCGTTATGCTCTTACAAATGTAAAGGTCTTTTTTTTTGCTAGGGGGAGGGGGGGGGGGGGGCTTGTGTTGCAAACATGTATTGTTTAGAGGACTGCCAGCATTGGAAGTGTACATCTATGGACTGTGTAGATGGACACCTAGTTAAGGTGTACATTAGACCGCTATGCCTAGTTTGCTCCCTGGGGATTTATGACTTGCAATGTAGCCACAAAAAAGGTGCAAGTTTCAATTGCAGCTTATGACCAGGAATAATAAAAACAATGACAGGAACATGAGTGTCAAATATCCACTAAGGCATTTATTATCAAAGGGAAGCTAAAGCATGGCATTTTCCCTTACTGTTAGTAATAGTGATAAGTGCATAATTCCTGTCACTTCTAGTCATTTAATATTTCCCATCGGGTATCACTAAATATGGAAGTAATCAATGTATTTTAGACCACTATCATCTCTTTTGACTGACCACTGGAGGATGCCATGTTTTCCAACTGTACCATGTACATGTGCAACATAACGTGATTGCATGCATGTGCAAAAACTTAAGTGGGTGACTTACCCACTGACATAGCAGCAGGCTCAACAACAGTAGTAACATAACACCGTTTGTTCACATGCACTCAGATGCCAGTGTTAGCATGCCTTTCTTTTAATAAATCTCTGTTACTCACCATAACACTTAATGGCTACCTCCTCGTTTTGCGTGCAGGTGTTATTGGTCGAATTATGGCTGCAGTAGAATAGGGAGCTCTCATCTCCACATGTCACAGATTGCAGCAAGAAGGGTCCTGTACTGTTCCCATAGTTCCCTGCTTCTGCCGGACTCCCTCCATTCTTATAGCCAAGGGAGCGACAAACCACTCTGGTTGCTGCAGAATCCCAACTTGTGTTGCAGACAGTCCCCCACTGACCATTAAGGTATATTTCCACGCGCCCCTCTTGTGAATTTGTGCTCCCGGCCAGACGAACATCCCCCTGGTTATCGCCTGAAAATGATCGTAATGGTAACAAAAAGATTGACTAATGAAAAACTAGATGGATCTTCAACTGCGTGCAGTCGAAAATGATGCCTCTGCCATTGCGCAATTTTTATATCAAGCCCAATTAAACACTGAATTCTGCAACTCAATGTTGATGGTAATATCTTGAGATATCACAATGTATGAAAATTGTTTGCATATGTAATGAGCCGTTACCTTGACCTTTGACCTCATGACCCCAAAATCAAATAAGTTTATTAGCTCCCCAAGATAAAAAGGGGTTCCAAGTTTAAAGGGATCTAGTAACTTTGTTGACATGTGCAAAAAGTGATGAGTGGTTGATACAATGTATATTATTGTTATCTGATATGTCCACTGGGTGTTGTGTGAACAGATCAAGTTAAATGGACGTTATATGGCCGAGTAATGAGCAAAAAAGCAAAGTGATATTCACTAACTCATTGCACTCACTTTGTACACGGTTTATGCAGTCCAGTGGATAATTTAACATCTGAACACTTCAATCGTAAATATCTTTTTCACAAAAGGGAAATTTGAAAAACCAAAACCTGTCCCATGCTTTTATTGTTAATACGAATACAACAAGCTATGAGGGAACCGCTGGAATTCCAATTGGATTTTGAGGATTTGGACAATGTTACTAAGTGATCTAAGTCCCTTGGTAATTTTTGTCAACTGGTTCTTGAGATATTCCAATTACAAGCTATTTTAGCATATATGAGTCCTATGACCTTGATCTTTGACCTCATGACCTTTGACCTCATGACCCCCTAATCCAATGGCTACATTAGCTCCCTAAGATACATTCAGGTACCAAGTTTGATTGAAATCTGGCATTTAGTTCTTGAGATTTTCAATTAAAAAGCCCTGTGACCATGACCTTCGACCTCATGACCCCCCAAATCTAATCAGATCATTGTCACCCCAATATGTACACTCAAAGCATGTTTGAAATTGATCCGTCAACCGGTTCTTGAGATATCGCTAGAACGAAAAATGGGACGTGAGGACGGACAGATGTACAACTCCAAAACATAACGCCACTTCATTCGCAATGGCATACAAAATAACAGCTTAAAAACATTTTTATATAAAACTAAAAAGTGAAGAGTAACCCAAAACAAAATATTATTATCGTGTACAACATCCCCTGTAAAGGATGTGATAGATCCTACATCGGTGAGACTGCCCGACCGATATCTGAAAGAATCACTGAGCATAAGAGGGCCGCGCGCGTCAGGCTCCGCAGAACTGACAACTCAGCCATAGCCGAACATGCTTGGGACAACCAGCATCAGCCAGACTGGGACGGGGTCCAGTGCCTTTCCCAAGAACGGCATTAGTACACACGTAGGGTAAAAGAAGCTATACATATCTGCCTCAATCCCAGTAATTTCAACAGAGACAACGGGATGGATATCCCTCAATTTTGGATGCGTACGATACGTCGCCATGACACTTCCCGACCAGCCGGCCCACACCGGTTGATTCCAACTAGCGGGCCAGCCGAGCCAGCTGCCCGTTGATTGGTTGAGCTCGCTATTGTTCCCGCTAGCCTAGCCTAGCAAGCGTGCTGAACCAGCGTCCCGTTGATTGTTGAGTACCCGTGTGCACCGGCCAATCGACGTTGCCCGTTATTGACCAATTAGGAACGTACTCGCTCATGCGAGATTGTGCGTTTAGAGCCAAAGAAGAGTATAAAACACGATTGCTTACATTACATTATATCATTTGACAAAGTGATGCAGCGGCACACGATTCCTAGATTCCTAGTTGACCATACATTGCGAGACAAACGAATATCACTAGCGATATTATTTCCGATACTATATCCGCAATGAGTAATATATTTACTATTATAAAATATTATAGTTCTTAATGGGCCAATCACTGTTCATGCCCTTATGCCCTAACTTTTT
This sequence comes from Echinarachnius parma, assembly GCA_037951105.1. Lineage (NCBI taxonomy): Eukaryota > Metazoa > Echinodermata > Echinoidea > Clypeasteroida > Echinarachniidae > Echinarachnius > Echinarachnius parma. The sequence continues at coordinate 8,279 of JBAMJV010002658.1, forward strand.
GATGTCATGCCATTATGCTAAATCAAAATGAAACCATTTAGTAAGGAACAGCTGGAAAATGTTCCACTTGCTCATCAATCAGATTATATGAAAACAAAATATTCATTTGACCCGAGAAGTAATTTATTGAATACTAACCAAGTGGTCGTGGTCTCGGTGAAAAAAATAATTCATTAAGAAGTTTTGTGGCTGGGAGGACAAACAGAATAACACAAATTTTCTGCAGAGTCACGCCATTATCATATGGAATTGCCAATCTATTAAACTACCCTTAATGATCCAGAATGAATTAAACCAACCATCTCATCGCTAATTTTTATTAAATTAATAACTCCATTACCAGAACTTAAAGTTCTCCTCAACCCGTTCCCTTTGAGAATCTGAAATCTCCATAGATTTTGTACACAACCCGCCCGGTTCCCGTAGTCAAGGGGTTAAGAATGAAACAACCAACTCACCGCTCGATCTCTGACAGACAACGCTCACGTCCTCGTAATGTTCAGTTTTCGATGCCCCACCCATTGTGGGAGCAAGAGTCCAGCCTCGACTCACTGCCCAAACAGGAGACGTTGTCCAGCCATATTGGACCCTCGCCCTCACCAAAGTGGGCTTTGCCATAGGACGCCTTGAGCCCCGGAAACCCCAGCTGTCTGCACACCACCTGTGCCTCGGTGTTGCCCCACAAGTCATCGCACACAGTACCCCACCTCCCGGCGAAGTACACCTCAACACGCCCCTCGCTTGTAGATGAACCCCCCGCAAGTCGAAGGCCTACCTCGGCATTCAAAGAACCTAATGGGAAAAAAAGTATGATTACACAAGTGGGTCTTAATTAAGGGAAGGTTCGCCATTTACAATCATCAGAAAAGTTTCCAGTAGCTAGATGGGGATGACTATGACACCCAAGTGAAATTTTGAATTGACCAACGTTGTAATCCATTGGATTCTATGAATACAAAACTAGCAAGAAATAGATGGATCTTCGACTGCGCACAGTCGAAAATTATGCCTCCACTATATGACGCAATTTTCATATCAAGCCCAAATTAACATGCACTGAATTCATTAAAAAAAATATTTTTCATATGTTTTGAGTCCTGTGACCTTAACCATATGACCCCTAACTTTGATGGCTACATTGGCTCCCTCAGAAACATTCAGGTATTGAGTATGATTGAGATCCGACATTGAGTACTTTCAATTTTGCCATAACAAGCCATTTTCGCATATATTTTGAGTCCTGTGACCTTGACCTTTGTCCTCATGACCCCCAGATCTAATAGGATCATTGCCACCCCGATATGTACGCTCAAACAAAGTTTGAAATTGATCCATCAACGGGTTCTTGAGATATCGCAAGAACAAGGCATTTTTGCACATATATTGAGTCCTGTGACCTTGACCTTTAATCTCATGAACCCCAAAATCTAATCAGATCATTGCTATCCCAATAAATACACTCATACCAAGTTTGAAGTTGATCTGTCAACTGGTTCTTGAGATATCGCGAGAACGAGGCAATATTGCATTGAGTCATGTGACCTCTACCTTTGACCTCATGACCCTTTAAATCCTAATCAGATCATCGTCACCCCAATATGTATACTCATACCAAGTTTGAAATTTATCCGTCAACCGGATGGATGGATGGATGGACAACCCGAAAGCATAATGCCTCCGGCCACTTCGTTGGCGGATCGAGGCATAAAAACAAATCACAGATATCCTCTCTTCAATGTACTACATTTCGGCCACTTGATATGCTCAGCTGATTCATTGTCAGAGTACAGTGGAGGCATTAGGAAAAGGAAAAGCTGGTCTTACCTGGCATAGAACAAGACACTCCAACGTCCTCCCTATGGTAGCAATAGTTGGTGCCCTCCCAATGCCCCCATCCATCATGAGGACAAAATGACAGAGTGGACTCCGATCCAGAGCATGCAACGTTGTTCAGCCAGATAATGCCAGTCCCCTGCCCGAAGAAGGCTGAGCTGTAAAAGGTGGTAGCGTTTTCGTAGCCAAGTCCTCTGCAGACAACGTGAGCATCATTCAGGTCAAAATAATCATCACATACTGTGCCCCACACTCCAAGGTACTGTATTTCTACTCTCCCCTCATAGCTGTTGCTCCCACCCACGAGTCGAAGGGAGGTGGAATTTGAACCTAACATTATACAAAACAACAACAAAAATGGTAGTTGAAATATTTGAATTAGCTTTTTCTATATTGAAAATCTATACAAAAGAGTACTGGTCAAGCTTTGTTGCAACAACAAATATGCTGTACATTCAGAAATTAAATATTGTTGCGACATCAAATGAAAGAAAAATATTTACTTGATCCAAATTTAAACTTTTGTCAACAAATTAAAATATAAACCAATCTGGAACTAAACATTATTGACGTAGCGCAAAGGATACTATTTCTTGTCTGGTGGATGCACACAAACTTGCTGTACATTGTACAATTGTTAGCTGCGTTGAACAGAACAAAAGGACACACGCATAATAATGAGAGTAGGTGTGCTTCGTCATCAACGTTTTAGTTCACCCCAATGCAGCCTACAATAAATGCTGTTAGTGACCTAGATGATCGGATAAGTTGACCGGATTGGAAAAATTTGACATATGATCGAAATCAGATCGAAAATCTGATTAAAAAACAAAATGAATAAAAAAATAAAAACAGAACATTGTTTTACTTTTTTTATTTGCATCACTTTAAACTCAACAAAATTGGTTCGTTTCACTCAATGCACTTTCTGTTTATCCCTTGATGGTCCGCTGTAGTATTTATTTTAAAATTTGAGCCATTTTGACGACTTTAATCAATATAGTTTCATAAAATTGCACTTGCGGTCAGTAAAATCGAAGTTAGCTGAAGTTCACAAACAGCTATGTCCCTAGCTACCGGTGACTTGCAACTGGAGAGAGTACTGTACTCCTGCATAATTGATTAAAGTCGTCAAAATAGCTCAAATTTTGATAAAAATACTACTGGGGACAATCGAGGCATAAAAAAAATAATGCAGCGAGTGATATGAACCAATTTTGTTGAGTTTAGTGATGCAAAAAAACTGATCCGATCTTTCAGGTTTTTCTGCATGATCGGAAATCGGCAGAAATGTGCCAATCATGGCATGAACGGATCCTGATCCAATGCTGATCTGATGATCGGTTACAGCATTACCTACATAATATCCCCCCCCCAAAAAAAAAAAATAAATAATGTAAATAGTCAAACATCTAGATGGTATGATCATTCACACATTATATGAACATAATTATAATGGTTGTACAGTGTGCTGTACATACACAATTCAAGTCATGCTCTGGCGTGTCAAAAATACAGGCTATAGCCAGGCATTGTGTGTAGACAATGCAATGACAATGAAAGACGACAAACAGCAGAATGGTATGTGTGCATGAGTGGCTGATCCGTCTTCATGCTTACCTGTAACGTTAACACATTGGACACCGGCGTCTTCAGAATGATCACAGTCCTCAATCCCCCATCCGCTGTGAGTGCACTCAGCCAGGTAGGATTCAGTGCCAGTACAGGCCACATCATCTAGCCAAATCACGCCTGAACCCTGCCCGAAGTAGGCTTTTGTAATAACCGAGAAAGCGGACAAGTATCCCAGCTGACGGCACACCACGTTTGCATCGTTGATGTCCCAGCTATCGTCACACACCGTACCCCAAATCCCGCTGTGAGAGATTTCTACGCGGCCTTCGGAGGAGTCGGACCCTCCCACCAGCCGCACATCTTCGAACGATCCTGTTGACATGAAAATACAAATATGAGAAACCAAACGAGTAAGATTCACAGACATTTGCAGCATTAAAAAGAAGGTGTCATAGTTTAATCAATACTAAGCCAAGCATCAACACTAATTGTTTTCATTACTCGCCCTGCTAGAGCAAGTAAAATCATATCTTTTCAAATTTGTCTAACCCGAACAGAAAGTTTACTCGCCCGTGTAATTCTAGATGAGATTTAAACATAAAGAATTACATTGTTCTCTCGTAGTTCACCAATAATATAGTTACCAGATGGGGCAACCAAACGAGGCTGTTCAAATATAACATGTAACCACGCCCGTAGTCAGAATTTTCTACGGGGGGGAGGGGGGTGCGTAATTTACAAAAACAGGACAGAGACCACAATCTCAGGGGGGAGGGGAGGTGTCTGTCCCCATAGAATTTGTCAACAATATCGATCATTGCCTGAGACCACTGGTTTAGATGGCCAAAACCGATACAAAATAGACAAGAGAACGGTAAAAAAAAAACGACCTTTCTGAATTTTGTATTAATTAATTAATGAATTTATATATTCATTTATTTATATTATTATTTATATATTTATTTCTATTTTATTTCATTTATTTATATATTTTTAAAATTAATTTAATTAATAAATTAACAAATTATTTTTAAATTCATTTATGTTTTTTCTTTTTTTTTTTCTTTTAATTTTTTTGGGGGGAGGGCATACGCGCCAAATGCACCCCCACCCGCTTGGCTACGGACTGCTGTAACCATAAATCAAAGTGATGTATGTGACATAGCCCTAGCCCATAGCCCTTGCCATATAAGACATCAACCGTAACATGTAATGCGCGAATATTTTGTGAGATAATAGTCCAGTCATATCTAGTAAATATGAGAGGCCGGGTAACCTCAAACAATTTGCAACATGGGATTTTTCTTCACAGTTTATTTCTGTAAAGTCCCCTATTACAACAAACTAAAAGTCCTTCAAAATCGAAGCTGGGAAAAGAGGTTTAATTTACATAATATGCAGATTAGCAATTTTTAAGGTAGAAAGCTCGACCCCTGCAAATCAAGAGGCGTTTGCTCTATGGCTAGGATACGGCGACCATACGCCCCCGAAAAAAAAGAGATATATGCGGCCTCAGTGTCACCGTAGGGCTTATCCCTATATTTCATGGGAAGCTGCTAGGGTTGTCCTGGGATTATAGCGCAGCCAGAGTTATAACTTTGTTACTTTCTACGTTCGATATAGCAATTAGACACGCCATAGCCATGCCATAGAGCGGTTCCACGTCAACCATACGTAGGACGTATGGTGGCCTTGCGTTTGCCGTGGGGCTGCCCAAGGGTCTTTAATATGGATTGACTTTTGCACACCCTCAAAAGATTGCGGCGGCAGCAGGAATCTCACGGGTGCCCTATGGCCTTGCGGTATGTAGTACACCCTATGGGCAATGCGACCCTATGAATCCCATACGCTAACCGCACTCTATCTGTATGGCCCCCGTGGCAGTCTGCGCCCATGCCTTGGTATTTGTCAAAAACCTACGGTCACCGCAGGGACGCCCTATAAAGGCGACCGTGCGTTCAAAGGCCGTATGGCAGCCACAGGTTTTCTGTCTCCACAAATTCAAATTACGCCGTGTGGGTACCCTAACATATGGGCTCCAGCGTCACAAACATTACAAATCAGAGAATTTTCATGACTTTCCAATGCCAATTCTAATTCATGCCTGTAGCTAATGTCTAACTTTTACATTGATTACAAAGCAATATCCTGGCTAAGTATGCAAACAAAGTTTCAGAACATTTATCCAATTCATTACTGAGTAATTCTGCAAAATGTGTGCCATCACAGACATTACATTTGATTTGTTGGACATTACTTTTTGCATGATCCATAAACATCTTTGCAAAAGTCTGTGAGTTTTGAGATTTCACAAAAGCGATTTAGGTTGTAAGTTATAGACAAGACAAGGATAAATTGAATTAAAGTTAGATTTTGCAAAACGGGCCAGACATATGTGATCTAGACAACAAAATGTTGCGTCACGGACATTACACTTTTATCCAGAAATAACTCACAAAAACTGTTCCATCGTGCATGAAACTTTTTTATGGTACATATATGTAATCAAACAGTTCTGAGAAAAAAATTCACATTCCGAAATGTAAAGCAATTAGCATAAAATTATATAAATATAATTTTTAAAATGTTATTATTTCACGAGAATGTGTTTTAAATCATATGTTTAACTATATAAAACAATATTATACAATGTTGTTTTGCCAAAAAATGGGGGAAAAGGGAAAAAACAAAAAATATGGTAAACGTCATGGACATTACAGAAAATCATGCACAAAGAGTGCAATTTTTGCAATTGGATCACACTTTATGAAGTTTAACCATCTCTTTGTTCTCCGAGTAAGTTCTAGTTAAATCTTCATTGATATATCTATGCATGTTAAAATTGAGCAATGAATTGAGTTTTACACATGTATAGTTTAGAGTATAGAGACTTGAAGTTCACAATCTGATAACTGGTAAAATTGAATAAAACTTGAACTAGGCAGTTATTAGTCCCTCTGTTTCTAAATAGGATTATCTATTTTTTGGTTAAAGTAGGACATCTAATAAGGAAAAATGCATGCAAAATTATACAGCTGCTTTTGTTATATACTTTTCACTGTGAAAGTAATGTCCGTGACGTAATGTCCGTGACGCCATTTCTGGACAAACCATAAAATATTTTTGTTAATGCTCTTAATCTGTTATATGATATCACATTCTTACTTTGAAAATGAATTTTGAACTAAATTGAATTCAAACTCATGCTTGTACAAAAACTTTTATTACTGAAACGTGATGGACATTACGCATCAATGTTGTAAGCTAAAGAGTCAAGATTTGTATGAAATAACAGTTTTCAAAAAGTAGAAAGTTTCACACAATTTCTTTTTGGATAGTATTAAAGCAAAGCCTAAACTATACCCTAGAAGTAGAATTATTGTTCTGAAGACAGTGACCCATATCTTTTATTTATATTTTGACAAACAATGCATGCAAATTTCATCATTTTGGGGGGGTAATGCAAACAAATTTTGTCCAACTTCAATGGCAAATGACAAATATTCTGCTTTGAATTAAAAACTTTTTTCTTTGCATCATCAAAATATGGTCCTTCCTCATTACTCTCCAGTAGTTATCAAGGCTGTCACATGAATTTCATTTTCTCACCATTGGGTAACATTTTTCGTGGAATTGCCCATATGTGACTACTACAGTATGTGACTGTGGAAATGCTGCAGTGGCCCTATAATTGCTATTGGCCGTACATTTTTAAGACCACACGGTCACCGTGGCAAATGTGACTGAGGTATAACTGTGATTTCACTATTCAAGTTTGAGCGTTGATATCTATCCCGTTACGTATGAATGATCCTACTCGAATTTGATATAATTGACAAGCCCTACTGTTTATTCCCCTTTACGTTGATACCTTATTTGGGCTTATGTATCTATATTCACAATGATTCTGTTATTATGGAATGTGCAGTAGACCTGAATATGGGGCCATGACAAAAGTGCAAATAACAAAATACAACGATAACTTATTGTCAAAGTGAATTCTCCTTTTGTTTGGAGCATGGATGTGTTATGAATGGTGTTGAGGCGACCACACAATAGCAATGCATTTTGCAACGCTTCAATCTGGACATTGCACCATATTCAGTTGCAATGCACATTCCAATCATATAATGCAAGCTTTATCTAAACAGAAAGTAAAAATGGTTTTATCAGTAATGAACTCTTCAATTTAGTAGAACATATCAAAATGGAAATTTGAGATATGTAAAGTATGACAAACCTTATCATTGCATTCAATATAAACCTATTCTCATTGACAAATACTTTATTCAAAATAAAAAAATTAAATTTGCTACATTTCTGAAACATAGAGTCTTTTTTCTACAAGGTTAGATTCAAGTATACATATACACCGATCCGACGGCCTAATCATGTAATTGGCCCTCTATCGACGCCGCCATTGCTGTGGTGTCCCCATCCAATTACAACACACAGGCGCTAATGCAGTTTCGCACACCTTTATTTTTTTTGCATCAATTTATTTGTCTTTAAACTCAACTCAATTAGCTCTTATTACTCACTGCATTTTGTCCTTATCCCTCGATGGTCTGCGGTAATATTTTGATCAACATTTAAGCCATTTGGCAACCTTTTAATCGATGGTGCGCCGTAACGGTTAGGTCCATAAGTATGGTGGCTATAAATCTTAAACGTAATCAATTGATCAAGCGGGTGGCCGTATGATCGTGATTTTTTTATTTAAATATTTTAGAGCCATATACATTGCTTCATTTATGGATGTAACCGGTACGGCAGGAGTACGGTAGGCGAAACGTTGGCCCAACGTTTGCTTTTCGACCATATAAATATGATTGTTCGTCTGACTATCACCCAACGTTGTTTCAACGTACATTTGCCGACCAGTTTGCCAACAGTCAACAGCCAACGTCGGCTTAACGTTGTTTTAACGTCAGCTCGCCGACTGCAAAAATATGGTTGTGAATTTACCGTAGGCCAACGTTGGCTAAACGTTGTTTTTCCAACCGCGACGGTGCCGACTATAGACTACGTTCCGCCAACGTCGCATTGTTATCTGGGCCCAGATAACAATGCTACGTTGGCCCATCGTTGGCCCAATGTAGGCGGTCATGTTGGGCCAACGTCAAAACGTGACGTTTTGCCCACGTCATTCTTGCCGCTGGGCCCTCGTCGGCCCAACCCTCATAAGCCAACGTCAATTGCCAATGTTGCGCCAACGTTTGCCCAACCTTTTATTTTGCTATTTCTGACGTCAAGCCAACATTGAGCCGACTAAACCCCAACGTTCATACGACTATATAAGTGAACGTTGGCCCTACGTTGGCTTGCCTACCGTCGTAATGCGGTTGTTTGTCAAACGTTAGTACGACGTCAACTAGCCAACCAATATCCAACGTACCCAACTAACAATTGGACGTTTTCTGAACGTTCTAAACAGGTTCAAAGTTGGTTATTTGGACGTTCTGTGAAAACGTTTTTAAAACGTTTATTTGTGGAAGGTTGAAAACGTTTTTAGAACGTTCCAAATGGACGTTTTTAGAACGTTGTTTAAACGTTAGAAAAACCAATAAAAAACCTTTCATGTATTTGCTTTTAAGTGCAAGGACCAGCAGAACGTTTTAAGAACGTTCTGTAAACGTCCATTAAAGACGAAGACCTATGGAACCTTATAAAAACGTTTTAAGAACGTTCTGTAAACGTCCATTAAAGACGAAGACCTATGGAACCTTATAAAAACGTTTTAAGAACGTTCTGTAAACGTCCATTAAAGACGAAGACCTATGGAACCTTATAAAAACGTTTTGTAAACGTTCTGTAAACGTTTTGTGTTTGCTGGGGTACTCTCTCCACGCTCAAGTCACCGGTAGCTAACGGCATAGCTAGCTGCCTGTGAAGTCCCGCGACGTCTCGTGAACCATCGATTAAAAGTTCGCCAAATGGCTTAAATGTTGATCAAAATATTACAACAGACCATCGAGAGATAAGGACAAAATGCAGTGAGTAACATACAAACTAATTTAGTTGAGTTTCAAGACATATAACGGCATTCAAAATTTAAACCCCCAGTTTAATACTTAGGAAGAAGAAGACCAGAGAGTTTAATTTCAATTAACATTACATTCTACTACAGTAAACTATAGACTAGTGAAACAGTAAAAGCAATCATCGATCATCATTGGCATATTGCAACTGGCCACCCCTGCAAGCACATGTACCACAAAGTATTTTACACATAAGTCTGCGCAAGTCATCAAGAGGCTCAAGCTACTGCGGAGACATCATAAAAAAAAACACTTTCCAATGATATGGCACAATCTTTTACTAGGTTATTTCATTACTTACCTCCATTACTCTGTGATTGAACTTGAGCAATGATCAAAATAAGGGAAGACACAAGCCATATACACGATCTCCCACATTTTACTCCCATCTTCTGAAACGCGTTTCATATTATGTGTATGCATGCATCATATACAACCAAAGATCCTACATGATACAACTCATCAAGCTCGCTCGGTATCGGTCTGTACACAAACCCAATTGATGAAAAGGGGAAGTCCCCACATTCCTGCGGCCAATGTAACTGTGATCAAAACAGTGCCTTGGGGTAGTGACGTCATGTGCAGAAATATGCTAACCATAACTTTCGTGGTGAAACTATAAATACTCGCGAAAGGGCCGCCTTCGGCGGCCTTTCGCTTTGTGTGAGCGATATAAGGTGTTGAAAGGACGTAGGCTACTTGAGAGTTGACACAATGGTGGATTGGAAAAACAAAACAAAAGAAGTTGGTGAATGTGATCCTAAACAGAATTATAGCACGTGTGCACATAATAAATGTGTAAGAGTTTGATGTTAAAGTGTATTTTGAAGAGGTTATTTGTCAGTCTATACTAAAATTAGCGCATTTACCCCCCCCCCCCCCCCAACAAAAAATAATAATAAAAAAAAGGAGTAAAATATTGAAAATATCATGCATTTGTTTTGCATTTTGGTGTTTTTTTAAAATTCAAATTTGCCTAAAAGAAAAATTATTTAAATGAGCCAATCTGTTTGAAGGTGGTAACACTACATTCACACAATTGTTTATATTATATCATCCAACTCAAGTTCCTTCATGGTTGTTTGAGTCTGCAGGTGTGATACACTTAACAGGTTATCATTACTACAGTGGAACCTCGTTATAAATAGGTTGGATATAACAATACCCTCTTGATTTCGCTGGTCCCAACTCTTTATATTTGATATAGGTACTAGTAGCGAGAAACCCGATATAGCAAGGTAATTTTCATGGCTTCTAGGCTGGTCCTCGTCATAACGAGTTTCCCCTGTATTATAATATGCAAGCACTGTTGGAACAAATGTATGATAGAGTGCAAATTCACGTATTCAGACCCCTAAGATAATGATATGGGTGATCTGAAGAAGTAAAAATGGAAAAGAAATCATGAACAATACTCTAGTCTAGATGCACAAGTGTTTTTTAACTGTAACTTAGCAGTGTTTACAGCCACACACGTGTGTGGCTTTATAGCCACGCCCACACTCAAAGGGGTAGTTTTGGATAGAGGGGGTTCAAGCTATCATTCTGCATCTTTGGTCTACTATAGCTGCGCTCATCTGGACTGGTAAGTACCTTATTCAAAATTAATTGTACAATTGTCAATAGAATTATAATATGAGTATGACATTGTTATTGACAGTGTCAGATGTGTTTAAAAGACTCGGAGAGATTATTTATTGGCTAGCCTCCCTATCCTAGCACCATTATAATTATATGAGCCATTATTACCATTTTGCTAACACTAACATAACAGTGGTCAGAGTCCAAAGTGGGCATTTGGAAAAATTGTGTGGCAAAAGAGATGCAGAGCATATCATTTCCACTTCCAGACCTGTACAACAAAATTGTATGTGCAGAGGTCTGTATAGCTAGACAGTCAAGATGAAGGTCAAAGGTCAATTAACGTGACTGTCTTCATTATTTATAAATTATTTAATAATTTATTATACCACACAATCTTTCCAAATTGACTCTGACCACTGTTAGTGTTAGCAAAATGGTAATGGCTCATATAATTATAATGGTGCTAGGATAAGGAGTAAGGCTTAATAGGGAGGCTAGCCAATAAATAATCTCCAAGTCTTTTATTCACATCTGACACTGTCAATGTCAATGACAATGTCATACTCATATATTATAATTCGATTGACAATTGTAGTACAATTAAATTTGAATAAGGTACTTACCAGAGTCCAGATGAGCGCAGATATAGGAGTAGACCAAAGATGCAGAATGATAGCTTGAACCCCCCTCTCTGCAGCAAATAATCAACAAATTGCAATTTGGACATGACTTCAAAACATAATTTATCTGGTGAATGCAATTACGCAAGTTGTATAGTGTATTGCATGCATGCGATATGCATGTATGTTGCAATTGCACGTACGTCGTACTGCACTGTTGGCGCGCGTACGTATAGCGATCGGCAGCAGCGCATAATGCAATCTCTATATCGCGGCCGGATCCGAATATGGCATGCAATATCTGTTGCCATGGCCATCCTCTTTCAAGAACTACTATTTTGAGTTTTAATATTTCATTTCGAGATTTCAAACAACTTATTTAAAAAATCGAAAACCTTTAGAATGATCTGCAGTCAGAACGAAACACACGTGGAATTTGTTCAGCCCGAGGCGTGCAAAACCCTAAAAGTTTTTCTACGTCAAAGGATTTCCTTACTCAAATTATAATATAATGGAGAAGAAGAACACACAATAAAACTCGGGGGGGGGGGGGGGTATATATACTCCCTATAAATGGTAGGCCTACTATAGTTATATGTGCCCCCTCCACAGGACAAAATCCCCAATAAAACCAATTGAAATTCTAATTGGTTTCTAATCGGATACCCATAATTGGTTTCAATTGGAGTGACCAAATCAATTTCAATATATTTTTCCATGTATGCATATATTACCCATTGTTCGTTATTCCGAAGGTTCGTTATTCCGAAGGTTCGTTGATCCGAAAATTAAATAAATACGATTTAGAAAAGAATTTGATTTCTTTTAAGCAATGTTGCCTAAAAAAAAAAGAGATCATTGTGTGGACTTGGGAAAGGGGATCAATCTTACTCTAATTGCCGTGGCTGCATGGGGGTGGGGGAGAAGGGGAGAGGGGCAAAGAGTGGCTTTACAATTCTAGTCAAATTGTATAAGAATCATTTGTAACATGGTGTTATAAATTGAAATGAATTTCCTAAAAAATGATTTATTTTTCTTTGTAAAACAGTGCAATAAGAATTAGATATTTGAGATATATTTATATCTTTCTCATGTAAAAAAAACATGAAATAAAACCAAAATCAATTTGATATTATATAATTATAATTATGTCATACAGTTAGATTTTGCTGCTTGATATCAGTCCAGAATATCTTAATTCTAACATTTTATTTGTCTGAATTGTATGTATTTCATCATAAATAGCAAATAAGGGCAGGGGTGGATCTAGCTTTTTGCTAAGGGGGGGGGGGTTGACCCAATGACGATGCGGAGCATCGTCAACGAGCCGCGAATCAGCGATTTTTATTTGCTATTTTGAACCCCCGTAAGTGATGTCTTATTGCTAAGGGGGGGGGGGGGGTTGACAGAATGACGATGGGGGAGGGTGTGGGAGGGGGTGTCCCCCCTCCCCCGTGAGGGAGCTTTTGCATTTTTTGAATTGAAACTGCAATCTGAGTTTTCTTGTCTTACTCTCTTTTCCAATCGAATTAGATAAAAGCCATGAGTTAAATTGATTTGGGAAGGGGGCCATGACACCCCCCACCCCACCAGTACGCCAGTGCGCACACACACACACACACACACACACACGAACACACACACGCACACACACACACACAGACACACACAACTCGATGGCAATCCCCATTTCATTTTTGGATTAACGAACCCTAATTCATTTTCGGACTAACGAACCTTCGGAATAACGAACCCGATTTCATTTTAGGAATAGCAAACCTTCGGAATAACGAACCTTTGGAATAACGAACCTTCGGAATAACGAACCTTTGGAATAACGAACCTTCGGAATAACGAACCCGATTTCATTTTAGGAATAACGAACCTTCGGAATAACGAACCTTTGGAATAAAGAACCTTCGGAATAACGAACCTTCGGAATAACGAACCCGATTTCATTTTAGGAATAGCGAACCTTCGGAATAATGCAACAAATGTTCGGATTAACGAACCCTATTTCATTTTCGGATTAACAAACACTCAGGTATAGGAAATTTGCGTGTTCGGAATAACGAACCTTCGGAATAACGAAACTTCGGAATACCGAAGCGCACCCAGCGGTGCGGACAGGTGTGAACGGGCGATGGATTTATACATTTTACGGGCGGGTATAGTTGGATTTCTTCCAATATTTCTGTATTTAATGATGCTTAGGTTCAGATTTTATCACACAAGTCCTATTTAGAAACTTATTCAACAATACTGATCAATATAGATGTTTTCGGCTACATTCCCAAAACTGGTATTGGGCTTTAAAGTCCTTCCTTGCAAACGGGGCGAGGGCGATCATCAACGGAGGCCCCCCTTGCAAAGAGGCGAGGGGCAATCCGCTCCCGAGACCCCCATTTCCAACTCGGATTCTGTTCCGCAGCCCCTACATTGGAACATACCCTAGGTTTTAGCACATTACTACCAAAAATTTGATGAAGTGCCCCCCCCCCCCCCTCCCACGGATAAACAGAGAAATGAAAGCCATACAACTTTTTTGTGTAATTTGAAGATATACATTTTGTATATCGATTGGGCATAGCCGCAGAATACCCAACCACTCCTCGTTCCACCTTATTGGTCGGCCAACTGAGCCAATAAAATTGGTTGGCGCTATTTTGGGGACTTTACATGTGGGCTTCTGTTGGGGTAATTTTGGGCAAATTGAAAAATGAATATATGACAGATTAATAATGGCGCATTTGGACTGAGGTGGGGGCTTTTATTAGAGAGGTAATTTTTGAAAATGGAGTAATAGTTGGCAATTTTGATATATACACCGTGACATAATTTGCATACTGATTGACTCTGTTTGTCCGAGTTGGCTGTTGGCCATTGGCCAAATTTGGATATACACCTGAACTTATTTGCATAATGCACTGACTCCATTAGTTGGATATTTTTCAGCTGGCGCTTACTTGCCGTGTATATTATGGTGACTCCTGTTGGCTCTATTTTGGGGACACAGTGTGAGCTTTTTGTTAGGGTAATATTTCAACTTGGCAAATTGAAAAATGAATATGGAAGATTAATAATAGCTTCTAGCTGGATTAATAAGGTGGGGGCTTTTGTAAGCTAGGGTATATTTTTTGAAAATTGAAACGTGCAATTTTACATCTTTTCATGCAGTTTCACTCTGTTGGTCATTGGCTGGGTGGGGCATTCTGCAGCGATCCATTGTGGGTGACATATCAGACAAAGTTGATTCTCCCCCAGCAGGCTCGATTTATTTTGTCGGTGGCGTATTGTGGTTTGACTGATTTGGGCCAGGCATGCAAATGTATGTACAAACCAAAGGTATGACAAACCCAAACCAGTTCCATGCTACTATTGGTGTAATACAAATACACGAAGGTGTGATAGAACTCCTAGGCCCCACTGCAGAAAGAGATACAATCGATTTTAAGTTGCAATTGGTTGAAAGTCAGAAAATTTGTGCTTTTCAACCAATCAGATTTGCGCATGTAGAACACATGACCTGACTTACAATCGATTGTATCTCTTTCTGCAACGGGGCCCTGGAGTTCTATGTCAGTTTTGTGAATTTGGACAATGTTACTAGATTCCTTTAATCAATGAAGAAATAAAGCAAGTTGCAAACTTTTATGTATAGACTCAGTACTCTTTAATACAGGTAGCTCTCTTTGCACACACTTAATATAAGAAGCATCAACATTTCCAGAGTTAGAAGAAATCATGACATGATCATCACGTTAGCCATGATGACCACCATCGTGGAAATCATATTCTATCATTTCCCTACCTCGATCGACCACATTCTTATCAGTTTCTGACAGTTTTATCACTACTGTCAACAAACTCACACTGCGTTTACATCAGCACCAAGGGACTAGCGATAAGAAAGTGCTATGATCCCTGATAAAAATCTACTGGATGCAGGCTCAAGTGGTCATAATCTAAGCACGTCACTTCAGCTCTTTAGCTGAGGTTTTTGGCTAACGTGGTTTGGACGTAATGTAGAGAATACTCTTTCAGCATGGAAACATTGGAAAAATTTACAAATTACAGTATCTAATAAAAAAGACTTGCTTCTCCATTAATTATAAAATGTCATACAAAATTAAACATAATACAATGTTTGGTTCTTTGGTAGTCAGTAGAAAATAACACACATAAATTGTTGATATAATTTCTAAAATGTTCGCTCTAAATATATAATATGCAAACAAAAAATGATCTCTTTGTAGACTATTAAGAAATGTACAGCAATTTAGTACTAAATATACATATATAATCAAGGTGACGCAAGTGGTTATCTTTACAATACAATACTTGTATCTAATATTATTATGAAAACTAGATGGATCTTCGACTGCGCGCAGTCGAAAATGATGCCTCCGCCATTACGCGATTTATATCAAGCCCAAATCAACATGTACACTGAATTGATTCTGTCAACTCAATTTTGATGATCACAAGCTATTTTTGCATATAAAATGAGGTCTGTGACCTTTGACCTTATGACCCCAAAATATAATCAGATCATCGGCCCCCCAAGATACATACATGTACCAAGCTTGGTCAGAATCCGTCAATCCGTTCTTGAGATAACGCGATCACAAGCTATTTTTGCATATATAATGAGCTCTGTGACCTTTGACCTTTGACCTCATGAACCCAAAATCTAATCAGATCATCGGCCCCTCAAGATACATACATGTACCAAGTTTGGTCAGAATCCGTCAATCCGTTCTTGAGATAACGCGATCACAAACTATTTTTGCATATATAATGAGCTCAGTGACCTTTGACCTTTGACCTCATGACCCCAAAATCTAATCAGATCATCGACCCCCAAGATACATACATACATGTACCAAGTTTGGTCAGAATCCGTCGATCCGTTCTTGAGATAACGCGATCACGAGCTGTTTTTGCATATATAATGAGCTCTGTGACCTTTGACCTTTGACCTCATGACCCCAAAATCTAATCAGATCATCGGCCCCCCAAGATACATACATGACCCAAGTTTGGTGAAAATCCGTCAATCGGTTCTTGAGATAACGCGATCACGAGAACGGGACGTACGGACGTACGTACGGACAACCCGAAAACATAATGCCTCCGGCTACTTCGTTGCGGAGGCATAATAAAGAATACAAAATATTTAAGACACGTTGAAACAACGAATCGCTATTACAATTGCATATTATTCAACAGACTTTGTTATTTCCCTTGTGTATGCATTACATGTGTATTTAAGTAGAGCATTCAACTGCCCATGGTCAACGGCTCCCAAAGATGAAAACAGGGAACAGAATTTGATGATAATCGTTTACTGGTTCTCGCGATATTTTGCAATTTTTGAATATACAGGATATCGGGATATACAGTCTCGGGTTCGAATTCCGTTGGAATCCCTTTTTCTTTGCCCTTTTTTAATCACAATATATTTCTGGTCAGTTTCTCTATATGTTTGAATTATAGATAATACTACATATATAACTACACCAAGTTTGAAATTGGTCTGTCAACCAGTTCTCTAGATATTGTGAGAGCAAAATGGACATACAGATAGACGGACTACCTGAAAACATAATGATTCTGGCCACCTTGTGGGCAGAGGCATACATATAATGTTTTCCTTGCTGGGACTCCCAAAGTAGCTAGCTTGCTCGATTTTACTTGCCCAATTTGCCCTCCAAGAAAATAAATAATTCCAAGCCCTGCATGATGAAGGTTTATGAACATAGACAACAGTGCTGTCCGGACTCGGACTTGTTTTTGATGGTCTCGTGACTCCTCGGAGCCGAGTCCCTACATGTATGTAAAACATATGGGAACATGCTATTTCGTTGGGGACTCGGAACTTGTGGACTCGACTACAGCACTGATAGACAAGTACTGTAATAATTACCTGCTTGATTGAAAATACAGCATGCACGTAGTGAAAAAACAGGTAGCTGAAAGACGCTTGGCTAAATAGTCTTTTTACATTACAAACTAACAATATATCAGATCATAAAAATAAAGAAATATCTATAATCAGGAAAACACATACTTTTTTCCCACATACACACACAATACAATCATTGGTTCTTCTACCGTAATTAGGTTTCTCATTATTTGGCAAACAGTCCTGTCAAGGAGAAAATTGATATCACAGCATAAATAAATGTTATTTGAAAAAGTTAGTTTCTAATATGCATTATCATTAATATAATAAAAATATACAAAATCATTCTTCATATGTGATCAAGCAGTAGACTTCAACTATCTGGATAAAACACCACTCATTAGTTACAATATGACAGAAATTGTGTATAATTATATATACAAATTTAAGGTTACTTCAAGTTGCAAAATGAGATTGTCATACCTAAATTGTTCATAATCATAGATAAACATCAAGGTGTTAAGCCCGGCGCAGACAGAGCCGACTCGACCCGATCCGACTGGTTTTCAGTCAAGCTAGAATCAGTTTTGCAGTTAAAACATCTAGAAATTCCATTAGAAAAACAGAAAGTTGAAAATGAAAATACAAATTTTGGAACAAATTTGTTTCCCTTCAATCCTAAATATCTCTGGAAAAAATCACAAGAGAAGTTTAAAGGCTCCAAGTGATTATGGTTGAATATGACAAAGTTTAATGGATCACTTTAAATATTCTGGGGTGCCACTCAAAGAAAACTTGCACTTTTCATTGTAATGCCCCTAAAGCTACAGGATAATAATGTCCTCTCTGAATGAAACTAAAAATGCCCTTGGTTTTACTATTGTCTCTCATTTTCACAGCCGTTCCCCTGAAGTTGAAATACAATCCCTTTCTTCAAGAAACTAAGAATGCCCCTTTTCTAAAAAGATGTCCCATGAAGTTGAAAGATGCCCCTTTTCAGGAAACTAATAAATACCATTTGCCTTACTGGTGTCTCTTATTTTCACAACGGTGCCCCTGAAGTTGCAAGATGAAGCCCGTTCCACAGGAAACTTAGAACGTCCCTTTCCAATAACAGTGTCTCTATTTAATCTTTGCATGGAAATGCCCATCAAGAAACAAGATGATGCCCCTTCTTTCCAGCAACTAATACTGCCCATTTCCAATAATGGTGTCTCTAAATTTCATGGCAGTGCCCCTGAATTTGAAAAATTAAGCCTTTTCAACTGGACACTTAGAACCCCCTTTTGCCTGCAATTTTTCTCATACCATGTATATATTACCGCCTATAAAGCTGTGAGTATGAACAAAAATAAGACTACTGAATGGAATAGTACATCCGGTCATGCTAGTACAAGTACAAGGGTGAGAGTGAGAAGGGCGTTAAGTAGATTTTTAGCCATTTGGAGTTACTCATACCATCTTGCCCGTGTGAGCCTTCTCTGGGGTCATAGACAATTTTCAGACTATGAATATTTCTAATTTGGGGAATATTGATCATAATGAAAAGAGAGCTTTATTTTGTTTCTATATACATAGCCTTTAAACAGTAAAGCCAAATAATAGTACTGGAAAAAGACCCCCACACACAAAATTAAAAATATGCTTTCATCACCTACCACGTGAAAGAATATATAATTATTTAGATGTTAACGTAAGGATTTGGACAAAAAGTGCTTTGACTATTAAATAGGGCATTAAATGGTTCAAAATAAAACAATCTTTGACTCGGTTCAATTCAACCACGAGCAGTACCCTGTATACGCTGCGTGCAAAAGATTATACTAGCGCTCTGTGTTTTTACCACAGAAGACCTTTTTCTTATACTTATCAATTAGTTAAGTCAATATGCATATTTTCGGTAACTTTAATCTCAATACTGTTATTTGGCTTTAAACATGATTATACCCAATTTTCAAAAAGGAACCTTCTCTTTCTCAATAGACATTATATGAGATTGCAAACCCTTTAATTCAGAATCCTCGAAAGGACTGGGATATTCAGAGATGCATGTCTCATTGGTAAGATAATAGTAAACAGTGTAGAATATGCATGGCTAAGTATTAATTGGTGCCATTGTAGAGTGTGGTGAGATCCCATATGGGTTGTAAAGGGCTGGCTGGCCAGGGGGTGGGGGCGGTTGATGGAGAGAGGGGAGCTGGGAGGGTGCCCCCGGACCTGGATAGGGCTGCACGGGGGCTGGGTAAACTGGGGCCGGTGGGGGTTCAACAGGGGGCAGAGGTGGTGCACTTCCACCTGTCGCAGGGGGCTGAACTGGTGCCAATTGTGGTGGTGGGTAAGGGTTACCCGCCCCAGGAGGAGGTGGTGGGGCATATCCCCCTCCTCCCTGTGAGTAGGCTGGGGGATAGGCCCCAGTGGGTTGCATGGAAGGTGGTGGTGGTGGTCCTGCCGGTGGCTGTGGAGCTCCGTATGACGAGTACTTGTTGATTGAATCGTAGGCGGGAGGGGGAGCACTTGGCAAGTCTGCATTCGCATTCGGGGAGTACCCCACCCCGCCGCTGACGTTGAAGACCGGGTTGTCGTTTCCGCCACCTCCACCATGCACAGTTGCTGGATGGTTGAATCGCGGTGGATTATGTGGAAGGGGCGCAGGCCGGGATGGAGGTTTCTGCTTCGCTTTCCATTTGATGCATCCCCGTATGATGAAGACTAATGCTACGATTGGTCCGATGCAAATACCAACAAAGGCTCCAGCATTCAAGCTGTCATTATCTGGAGAAACATGAAAAATGTAGTGAATAACTAGATGGATTAATTATGCCTCCGCTATCACACGATTTTAATATCTAGTCCAAAGTAACATGCACTGCATTCATTTTTGTATATATTTTTCATATATTGTGAGTCCTGTGACCTTGACCATATGACCCCAACCGTTGATGGCTACATCATTCAAGTACCAAGTGATTGAAATCTGACATTTAGTTCTTGAGATTTTGGCATTACAAGCTTTTTCGCATGTATGAGTCCTGTGACCTTGACCTCAACCTCATGACCCCAACACTTTATGGCTACATTGACTCTTTATGATACATTCAGGAACCTAGTTTGATTGCAATCTGACATTCAGTTCTTGAAATGTTGCGATTACAAGCCATTTTTGCATATATACATGTATTGAGTCCTGTGACCTTGACCTTTGACCTCATGACTGTTAAATTCTAATCAGATCATTGTCAACCCAATCTGTACACTCATACCAAGTTTGAAATTGATCCGTCAACCGGTTCTCGAGATATCGCGAGAACGAAAACAGGATGTACGTACGTACGTACGTATGTACAGACGGGCGGACAACCCGAAAACATAAAGCCATCGGCCACTTCGTTGGCGGAGGCATACAAATATATACCCAGAAAAAAAATCAAGACATTATTTCATCGGTGGCAACTTTTTCAAGCTTGGCTGCATGAAAAAGAGCACCCTAAAATTGCTTTGAATTGAACTCTACGCAAATATACAGGGGCTCTTTTTGGCATTTCAGGGGCTATGTGGTGTGGCAAGATTGGTAGAGCGTGCGCTTTCCGATCATGAGATCCCGAGTTTGAACCCTGCCCACGGCGTTTGTCCTTCAGCAAGACAATTTATCCACTATTGCTGCTCTCTACCCATGGGAACCGGTAGGAGGTGAAACCCTTTATGTGAACGATCTTCTTGAGCCCACTGAGCGCTTGGAATACTCCCCAGGGAGTGAAGATGGTAGGCGCTACATAAATAGTGTATATTATTATTATATCTTAGGTGGGGGGAGGCATTTTTCACAATTAAGGGGGCTCAAAATGCAGTGAGCACCTGCCCGTTTGTTTATTCATCGCAAAGAACCAATTGTATTTGTAATTCTTTCATTATTTGTAGGTGAACCTTTTTTGTTTGGCTGACATCAACAGGGGCTGTGGATAC
Source organism: Echinarachnius parma (assembly GCA_037951105.1). Classification (NCBI taxonomy): domain Eukaryota; kingdom Metazoa; phylum Echinodermata; class Echinoidea; order Clypeasteroida; family Echinarachniidae; genus Echinarachnius; species Echinarachnius parma. The sequence continues at coordinate 29,800 of JBAMJV010002658.1, forward strand.
AATTCCTGTTGACATATTCTGAAGAAAATTTAAGGCCCTTAGCAAGAATTGATAATTTAAAGATTAATTTTGGTCAAATAGGGTGAAATAGGAAAGGTTTCTAGCATAATTGTGCAAGCACTTTCATAAACATAGCATAGTCATGACCATGCACTAAGTCAGTGCAATGGATAGTGAATATCAGTTGTTGTTTTTTTGTCAGTTCTTGGCCTTGTAACATTCATTTAACGTGAAATGTTCATACATTCTTCAGTGGAAACATCAGATCACAACAACACACATTGTATAAACTATTCATGAATTCGTCGCTGGGCAAATTGGCTGATATTATCGTTAAATATCGATTTTGTTTTTATTTTATTTTCAGATAGAGTACTTTAATACCTATCCGATGATATATTTAGAATCCCCATATATGCCCTACTTTTTGAGAAAATCAAAAATAACAAAAGGACAAAATGAAATAATTGCGCGTATTTGGGCAACAAAAAGGACAATAACGTTTTTCACGAACTGCCGAGCGGTGTTATTTAGATAAGAATAAATACACTTATAACGAATGAAGTGTGTTATTTGACTACTTGTCCGTAAAAACATAGTATTGGTTACAATATCTGCACATACGTAAGGCCACAAGTTTAGCCAATTTTAATTGAAGCGGCGACAAAATTACCCTTTTGCATGTTTGGCATACACGACTCAACGCGCACCTCGTGCGCGTATTTGCCCTTTTTGTTGCCCATTATTGCGCCAAGTCGCACGCATTGGCTGTGCGTAAAAGGGCAATTGTATTATTGTCCTTTTTGCGTGCACGATATCGGCGCATCATATCTCGTGTAATAAGGACAATATAAGAAATGCGTAATATCTCCGTTAAAAAGAACAGAGCATACGCCAAATTAAACGACTTGGTAGCTATAAAGCCTACCTAACCTTTTCACTAAACATAGTTACTGAATTTGGCATTTAAAGAAAATAATTGCCCAAAATGTTGTTTCTTCAAAAAAAGTATGTATCGTTTTTTGCTATCGATACCGTCAATTTGTCCTTTTAATTGCCCATCGACAAATTTTTGAATACATGTATGTCAACAAAGTTACTAGATCCCTTTAAACTATCATTGCAACTCACCGTAACACTTGATGGCTACATAGTGGTCTTGCGTACACGTGCCAATAGCTGAATTACTGCTACAGTAGTAAAGGGAGCTCTCATATCCACTACACGCCACAGCAGCCAGCAGGGATCCTGAACTGGTTCCATAGTCCTGAACGTCTGTCAGACTCCCCCCATTCTCATAGCCAAGGGAGCGACAAACCACCTTGGTTGCCGCTGAGTCCCAACCAACGTTGCAGACACTACCCCACTGGCCATTCAGGTATATTTCCACGCGCCCATCTTGTGAATTTGTGCTCCCGGCCAGACGAACATCCCCCGGGTTATCGCCTGTAAGTGATCGCAATGGTCACAGAAAGGTTGAATAATGAAATTAACTAGATGGATCTTCGATTGCGCGCAATCGAAAATTATGCCTCCGCTATCACGCGATTTTAATATCAAACCAAAATTAACATGCACTGATTTAATTTTTAAAAATATGTTTCATATATTTTGAGTCCTATGACCTTGACCATATGACCCCAATCTTTGATGGCTCCCTAAAAAACATTCAGGTACGAAGTTTGATTGAAATCTGACATTTAGTTCTTGAGATTTTGGCATTACAAGCTTTTTTGCATGTATAATGAGTCCCGTGACCTTGACCTCAACCTCATGACCCCAACATTTATGGCTACGTTGACTCTTTATGATACATTCAGGTACCGAGTTTGATTGAAATCTGACATTCAGTTCTTGAAATTTTGCCATTACAAGCCATTTTCGCATACATATCGAGTCCTGTGACCTTGACCTTTGACCTCATGACCCCCCAAATCTAATCAGATCAGTCGCACCCTGATATGTACACTCATACCAAGTTTGAAATTGATCCGTTAACCGGTTCTTGAGATATCGCAAGAACGAGGCATTTTTGTGCATACATTGAGTCCTGTGACCTTGACCTTTGACCTCATGAACCCCAAAATCTAATCAGATCATTTCCACCCCAATATCTACACTAATACCAAGTTTGAATTAGATCCGTCAACCGGTTCTTGAGATATCGCGAGAACGAGGCATTTTTGCATATATATTGAGTCCTGTGACCTTGACCTTTGACCTCATGACCCCTAAAATCTAATCAGATCATTGTCACCCCAATATGTACACTCATACTAAGTTTGAAATTGATCCGTCAACTGGTTCTTGAGATATCGCGAGAACGAAAATGGGACGGACGGACGGACGGACGGACGGACGGACGGACGGACGGACAACCCAAAAACATAATGCCTCCGGCCACTTCGTTGGCGGAGGCATAAAAATGACAGCTTTATAGAAAAAGAAGGAAGTCAAGTATGACATCCCCTCCCTCCTTCTTGGTGTGCCATATGAAGAAGATTGTGAAAATGTTTTGGTTAACATTTCATAGAAAAACTCAAACGTGAACCCAAAAGAAAATATAATAGTTCGCAAAGGGTTAATCACAGTTCAGGTCACATTACACTGTTACATTTCAATATTGTTACACTATATCAATATACAGACTGTCCCAGAAAAAACGAAACCGGGTTTCATGGCAGAAATTTTATGTTATAATGAATAATTTCCTTGATGATATATATATGTCTGAAAAGCTCTGTGTCTCTTCTTTCATTTGATATACAACTTATGGCACATAATTAATGCATGACTGAATTAGAACGATGGAAAGTGGTGTTACCAAAATTCCATTTGCACGCAGAAATTTCAAGCTTGGGTGAGGTTTTGGGGTGAGTTCTAAGGGTAGTAAGCGTACTTATTTTGAAAAAAGACAAACACCGCATACAAACTCATAATATTATCTTTTATATGACACCTCATGATTAATAAATGATTTATGCCACAGAATGAGTAATGAAAACATGCCAGCCCAAATGAGTAACTTTCCTGATCTAGCCTGTTTCCCATGTTTTCACGGATCCCCATGCTTGTGTAAATTCACTCATGCATCAAAGTCCATTGTCAGCTGCTAAGTCAGGAAAGCTGAGCGACTTCTTGCTCAACTTTCACTCATTTGGGCAGAAATCAGGCATGTTTTCATTGTACTCGTTCTCTGGCATAAATCATTTATTTTTTGAGCATGAGGTGTCATGTAAAAGATACAAATATGAACTTTTATGTGGTGTTTGTCCTTTTTAAAAATAAGTACGTTTACAACCCTTATTTAAAACTCACCCAAACTTAAAATTCTAATTCAGTCATACTTGAATTTTGTGCCATAAGTTGTACATCAAATGAAAGAAGAGACACAGAGCTTTTCAGACATATATTATCATCAAGGAAATTATTCATTATGACAGAAAATTTCTGCCATGAAACCCGGTTTCGTTTTATCTGGGACACTCTGTATAACCATCCAATCAGGAACAGCTGGCAAATTTTCGAATTGCTAATACTTTTAACCGGTTCATTACAAGATTCTGCAATAGCCATAGACTCTGTACATAGCACACCCAGTTTCTGTAAGCAGCAGGTTGGATAGAATCTGGCCAGGAGAGCACGAAATTGAAGACTAAACACTCATGTATTTTGGGCTGTCACAATGTTACCGTGATTTCAGTTACAGATTATATGAAAACAACAACATTTTTATTTTACCCGAGAGGTCATTTATTCAAGACTAAGTGGTACTGGTCTGGTTGAAAAAGACCTTATATAAAAAAGTTCTGTGGCTGGGAGGAAAAAAAGAACATTATAAATTGTCTGCCATGTCACGCCATGATGATATGGAATTGCCAATCTATTTTATCCATAATGAATTAAACCGACCATCTCAACACTTTTACTAAAAGGACTATTCCAATACTAGAACTTAAAATTCTCCTTAAAGACTGAAACAACCAACTCACCACTTGATCTCTGACAGGCAACACTCGCGTCCTCCGAATGGGCACAGTTGTGGTCGCCCCACCCATTGTGGACGCAAGAGTCCAGCCTGGACTCACTGCCCAAACAAGAGACGCCATCCAGCCATATAACACCCTCGCCCTCACCAAAGTGCGCTCTGGCGTAGTACCCCTCTAGCCCCGGAAACCCCAGCTGTCTGCACACCACCTGCGCTTCGGTGTTGTCCCACGAGTCATCGCACACAGTACCCCACGTCCCGGAGTAGTACACCTCAACGCGCCCCTCGCTTGTGGATGTACCCCCCGCAAGTCGAAGGCTTCCCTCGGCAGTTGTCACGGAACCTAATGGGAAAACAAATAGGTATGATTATACAAGCGCATCTTAGTTAAAGGGGTAGTACAGTTTTGGTAAGGCTCAACTTTAGTAACCAAAACCAGAACAGTAACATTACAAACTAATATTTATAACCCCACCATGCTCGAAAGGTATACAAAAATACAAACGACCAAGTAAAAAGCCTGTTATCATTCAAAAAGCGCCATTAAAATACAAGAGGGCGCTCTCTTATAAGGCCTTGGTTTCAACCATTTTCATACAAAATTATGCATGTGATGTTTTGTTGAAATAATGATTTAATAGAGAGATCATCAACAACTATTTAAAAACCGTTTTTGAACATTTTTGTAAAAGTGTAAGCATTTTTTAAATTTGTTCGAAAAATCATCCTATTTATTAATATTTCAGCCATTTCTGAACCCATTCTGACCAAATAAAGTTTATTCTGTCATTAAAATTGCATGTTCTTTCAAATTCGACAATTGTGCTGTGCAGCGCCCTCTCTACCAAAATTAAACTACCCTTTTAAAGGGAATCACCACAAAAACAATAAACGGAAGAAAATTAGGTTTCCAGAAAAAAATCATGATTTGAAAACTCAGAACTGGAACACATCACTGTCCACATAGCTAAATATTAAATCAAGTGATGTCTAGCTGACCCTGTGGTGGACCTAGGCATCAGGAAAAGGAAAAGCTGGTCGTACCTGATAAAGAACAAACCACTCCAACGTCCTCCCCATGGTTGCAATTATGGATGCCCCATCCGCCGTGAGAACAAAGCGACAAAGTTGATTCTGATCCAGAGCATGCAACATTGTCCAACCAGATAGTGCCGCTCCCAGAGCCAAAGTAGGACGAGCTGTAGTCTGTGGCATAACCGTAGCCGAGGCCTCTGCAGACAACGTGAGCATCATCCAGGTTAAAGGAATCATCACATACTGTGCCCCACACTCCAAGGTACAGAATTTCTACTCTCCCCTCATAGCTGTTGCTCCCACCCACGAGTCGAAGGGAGGAATCTGAACCTTAAATGAAACACAAAAGTTTTTACATAAAATCTATTTTAGTAGTCCAGTTAAAAAAAAACATATAATTGGAAAACGCATTAGCATTCTAAAACATGCATTCATGGGTCTGCATGTACAAGGACTACCTTTGTCTAGAGTGAAGCAATTGTCTGGGATTCATCTCCAAACGTATGTGTGGCGCACTTGCATATATTTGGCGAGTACGGAACCATAAAATAATACTGCATCATTAATTAATTACACAACTATTTGCAAAACTTTGATATCTATTTGATATCACAAAATGGTACCAAAACATATCATTATACAGGGATACCCCGTTATAACGAGGTAGTCGGGACTATCGATTTTACCTCGTTATAACCGAGCTCGTTATAAGTGGAGCACAGCGAAAAAAATACACTGGGCGGCGGGCGAATTCGCGCCCGAAATGCCCCAATTCGGGATTTTTCTGTTTGGATTGTGATCAAATGCTTATAAAATGATCACTTACAGCATTATAGCTTATTAGTAGCCCTTGAAATTCGAAAAAGAGCCCGGAAATTTGTAGCCCCCGGAAATGGAGCCCCCGAAATAAAAATATTAATTTTTTCGCTGGTGGAGCATTATGCCATTGGAACAATCGGGACCAAAGGATTCTCCTCGTTAGGAACGGTACCTCGTTATAAGCGAGCTCGTTATAACGGGGTTTCCCTGTATGTTGTATTTTGCCTGGTGGTCCCCTTAAACATCAGATTCTTTAACTTTTTATAATCTTTACGGCAAAAATTTGCTTGGTTTTTTCATGATTTTACCACTATACGGAAACAAGTTTTTTAATTCGACTACTTTTAGTATCAATTGTATACATCAAAATAAGTTATAAAATGAAAATTTATATTTTAGGACGGAAAAAATGCAGATGAAACATTTTGTGCCTTCCCAAGACCATAAGCTACATGTAATTTTACAACTTTTCCTGACTTCTAATGCCTGTAAAACAATGAAAACTAGATCGATCTTCGACTGTGCGCAGTCAAAAATTATGCCTCTGCACATGATTTTAATATCAAGCCCAAATTTACGTGCACATAATTAATTTTTTGTATATTTTTCATATGTTTCTAGTCCTGAGACCTTGACCATATGACCCAAACTTTGATGGCACATAAGCTCCCTAAGAAACATTCAGGTACTAAGTTTGATTGAAATCTGACATCTAGTTCTTGAGATTTTAGCATTACAAGCTTTTTTGCATGTATGAGTCCTGTGACCTTGACCTAAACCTCGTGATCCAAATATTTTGTGGCTACGTTGACTATTTATGATATATTCAGGTACCAAGTTTGATTGAAATCTGACATTCAGTCCTTGAAATTTTGCCATTACAAGCCATTTTTGCATATTGAGCCCTGTGACCTTGACCTTTGACCTCCTGACCCCTCAAATCTAATCAGATCATTGCCACACCAATGTGTACACTCTAACCAAGTTTGAAATTGATCCTTTAACCGGTTCATGAGATATATCCCGAGGACGAGGCATTTTTGCACATGTTGAGTCCTGTAACCTTGACCTTTGACCTCATGAACCCCAAAATCTATTCAGATCATTGCCACCCAAATATGTACACTCATACCAAGTGTGAATTTGATCCGTCAACCAGTTCTTGAGATATCGCGAGAACGAGGCATTTTTGCATATATATTTTGCCCTGTGACCGTGACCTTTGACCTCATGAACCGCTAAAATCAAATCAGATCATCGTCACCCCAATATGTACACTCATACCAAGTTTGAAATTGATCCGTCACCTTGTTCTTGATATATCGCGAGAACGAAAACGGGACGGATGTACGTACGTACGTACATGTACGTACAGACGGACAACCCGAAAACATAATGCCTCCGGCCACTTTGTTGACAGAGGCATAACAAATCTGATTTGATCCTTTCGATTTTTCTGCATGATTGGAAATCAGCAGAAACGTGCCGATCATGGCATGATCGGATCCTGATTGAATGCCACTCCGATGATCGGTTACAGCATTACTAATTTTAATAACAATTATTCACATTCTACCATTATGATACAGAGTAAACATACCTATTCCACATTGAACACCAACATCCTCATTATGTCCACAATTGTGGGTACCCCAACCGAGATGATAACAGTCACTGAGGCTTAGTTCTGTTCCAGTACAGTCTACATCGTCAAGCCAGATGCTACCAGAGCCTTGTCCAAAGTGAGCGTTCGAGTAGTAATTCAAAGCGCCGGGATACCCCAGCTGTGTGCAAGCCACAGTTGCATCTGTAGAAGAAAAGGAATCATCGCACACGGTCCCCCAGGACCATTGGTAGTACACCTCCAGTCTTCCCTCATTACTGCTGGATCCCCCGACTAGTCTCAAATCTGGCAAAAACAAAAATTTAAATTAAAAAAGATTGGTAAAATTGTTCAGAGTTCATTATATCACATTGATTTAATAAACAGAATGATATGAACTGAGATGTGAGTGACATCAGATTAAATGGTTATCATTCCATGAGCCTTAGATGTAGATCGATGGATAAGAAAACTATATCTGTTTTAGTTGCTTTCAAATGTTGGCTTTCTCTTCCTCAAGATGTGCTTACAGCATAACAAAAAGAATGGTACTCTTTGGAATGGCATAGAATAGAGCACAGAATTTTAAATGCTGTGGGCACATCTTGGAGAATGCAAAACATGCGTAATATAGCTAGAACACCTTCAGATTATAATTTTCTTTGGGGAATAATGTGAAATATGCAACTCTTATCTCAATCATTCATCTGATACCACAAAATATCCTGTATTAAAAGCCTTTGTCAATACAACACTTGAGTATATCGAACTGCACGTCATCAAATGATTGATCGGGATGAGAGCGGGCAATTTCGGAGAATATAGTAAATCAAACTTGAGAAAAGATTTTAGTCTCACATTATTCCCTGAAGAAAATTGGCATCCTTTTAAGTTACCGTATTTGCTGGTGTATTAACCGCACTTTTTTCAATTTTTTTTTGCAAAAATGGGGGTGCGGTTTATAGCACAAAAAAATTCCAAAAAGGGGGTGCGGTTAATACACAGGTGCGGTTTATACACCGGCAAATACGGTATTTTGCATGTATTTTTAACCCTGTCCACGACAGCGAGCATGTCAATGCCAATGAAATTTCCATACAAAAGTGATACATTTAGTCTACACAATTTTGAGTCAGGGAAATTGGCTTCATTTTCGAATGGTTTGCAAAGTCCACTGGAAAAAATGTACATTTTAGCAGAGCTTTGTAATTTGGGTTCATTTTTTTTGCATGCAGCTCCAACTATAATGTTCACTTTTAGTTGATGCATCCAATGTTTGTTTTTGTGTTGAAAAAGTGTTTGATAATACTAGTAAATGTATAGAAAGTGTACTACGTAGTTCGTACGCTGAGTAGCAATACTAGCTAGCACCAAATATGGTAATGACTATAACGAATGTATGGAAGTGGTCTGGTTGGCAATTCATAATCCACGCACATGCGTGCGGGCGTACAACATGTCCATGCGTCTGTGTATGTTTGATTTATGATTGAACAGTAATGATTTCTTTTTCATAGTCATTGCAGTAACAATAAATGCACAGGATTTTATTTTCAAGAAAGTTATACAAAAATTGGTTTACCGTAAATCTCTGTGTATAAGACGCACTCATGTATAAAACGCACCCCTAACTTTCACAGCAAAACAAACAAAAAAACAATATTAATTTTGTTTTTTTTGTTGTTTTTTTGGACACCATGTACTTTTTTTAAAGACCCTGAAGTGCTGTTGGAATGCTTATACCACTGGTCTAGGGCATGACAATAGCTTAATGTTGAATGTAGCATTCATCAACATCATTTTCTCACATAAATATAGTGGTTAGTACACAAATTGCACATTTATTGAGCAGTAACACTGGTACTCATAAATATTCATTTTTATATTCATGAATATTCATGAGCACCAATACTCACTAAATATAATGCAATTTTCTAAATTTACTAACTATTTTTAATTATGAGCAAAATTTATAACCACTGGTTAGAAAATTGCATATTTAATTAGTACTGCTGCTCACGAATGTATGAATATTCATTAGCAGCAGATACTTGTTACATCGTGACAGCAGCATACACGTGTTGCGGTTTTTGGTTTGCGAAATCGCAACTCGTGTGCTTTTGGCTGCTGCACCTGAACTATGTAGTACGAATGGAACATGAAATTGCATTGGGAGTCATCGATTTATTGCACATATGACAACCACTTGGCGGCAGAAAATAGAAATAATAGTAAATCATATTCAGTGAAATATGTTGAAGATATGATTGGTCCTATTCTCGTCCGAAATTTTGAAATCAAGGTAAATTTGAACATCATGTTACCATGATTTTGTTAAAATCAAAAAGTCAGAAATAATTAATTTTTAATTTTGCTGTATTTTAGAAGATGAATTATTGTCATAAATGTTTGTCACTTGAATGAACATGTTTTCCCAGCTGGCGTGACATGCTGATCGTGTAATAAACCAATGGGTAAATTTCGGGTACCCGGGACTCGCCCGAAAAACTATGGCGAGTCCCGAGTAGTAAATACTCCCGAAAACAACAACACTAATTGGGCAGTAGTACTCTAGATAGACAAATCCACATTAACAGGACAATTACAATCGCAGCCGGCAGGTAAGGTATACAATATGGCATTATGATTTTTAAAATACACAGGGGCTCGGGGCAAATTCGCCCTCAATTTGCCAAAAAAAAGCCCCCAAAAGTCATAAAAGGGCTATTCTTGGTCATGTGTGTGACCTAAAATATGAAAATTTTTGAAATAGTATGCTTATATTTTAGTAAGTATAGGAGGTATGACAGCTGTTGCCAACTTTGAAGCAGAGGTGAGAGTGTGAGTGTGAGACATTGCGAGGGAGCGGAGCGACCGAGCACGCGCGGCCGCCAGCAAGGGAGCGAAGCGACTGAGCGGGGGAGGGTGTGGGAGGGGGGTGTCCTCCCTCCGATGGTAGGGAGCTTTTGCCATTTTGAACTTGAAATCGTGCAATCTGATGCTCACCTAATGAGGTAAAATAACATTTCATATACAGTCATTAAACACCTTAAGTCACTATGTACTGCTTACCAACATACAGGTAACATGTCTTGATCATAAATGTTTCTTGTTGCAGGATGAGATAACAAACGTAAATAGTTAATGATGACTGCGTCGCCATTTAAATTTAAACTAACTAACAAACTTTGCTGTGAGAAGTACTTATTTGCACGACATACCGAACGCCTGAACGTTAAAATACGTATTTATATAATGCTTTTTTTTTCTCAATATATATGCTTCTAAGGCGTGTGATATTAAGAGATCAGCGTGAGAGCGTAAGAGAGGGGTGAAATGCGTGTGTCACATGCTCAATGCGTGAGACTTGGCAACCCTGGGTATGATGATGTGAACTTCATGACTTGCATATGTTGAGGTCTTTCAGATGTAACACAAAAGATTTTATTAGTATTACGTCTTTACCCAAGGACAGAGGTCAAATGATGGCATCGGTCACATGTGTGACTTTGCACGGGAGCATTCTTGAAGAAAGAAAATTCAACTCAATTTCATTTTGGAAATCATGCTATGTAAGATATGAAAAGCTAAAATGTTCATATTAGTATTCAGACAACTGATATATAGATCGATCTGTAAGTAAGAAAATGGTACAAAATCAAAATTATCTCAAACAATTGTTTTTAATGAATGTTATTATGTGGGGATGTTTGGGTCACGTACAACATTTTTGGGTGGTCACGTGTGTGACATGTACAATGTGAATGGAAATGGGAATTTTACAAATATTAGGTTTAGATAGTAACATGAAGTTCAATCAAAATGTACAGGAGAATAAGAGAAATAAGCTAGCTTGATTATTTTCTGAGTTATGATTTTTATTTGAATATTGAAATATGTAAATTTATGCAAATAAGTAAGAAATTTTCTAAATTCAATATAAAACATATATCTCAGAAAACCTTGGACATTGATCTTTCCTATAATGGAATAAAACAACTGAAAAGTAAACTTTGATTTTTCCAAAAAAGTTGTATTTTTCAAAGAATGGTCCAAAAGAGCCTCCGAAAATGTGCATATATGTTCAATGCAAAACAAAATTCAGAGTATTATTTTCATGTACAAGCAATCTTGAAAAGTAGCCCCCGAAAAATAAATATGAATTTTTTGCCTGATTAATAATAACATACTCAATTTATTATAGCATCTATGATTGATAATCATCTTCAAGCGCTCTAGTAAAATGATAATTTAATAAATACCCCAGTCATAGGATACAATTAGGCAAACCAGCACACATTGTGTGCACCATCTCTACTCCGTGGGCGCATCCACTGGCTATCATTGCCTATACTGTTCGATATCTACATGTAATCATATTGCGGCAGTGCATATTTTTTTTGCGCAGCGCAACTACTGCACGGCACGAGGATGTTGGTGAAATCACCTTGACCCTGTCGTTATTGGCTACGACCCGACGCTATCGATATTAAATAACAGAATAGTCCCACATACTTCTACTTGGGTACTTGACAGGATCCATCAGTCAGGATGTCATGTGTCACCCCTGCAAGTCAAGGGGTTGAATGCATATTAGCTGCATTGTAGCCCCTTGCTCCTTTACCATGCAAGAGACCTAATCAAAGCTGCCCTCAATGTCCAAGTTTAATTAGGGGGTGGTGTCGAATAAAGAGTCGCGATTAATCACAAGTCAGAAAACATTGTGCACATGGACATGGTCATGAGCCAATCAAAATTGTGCATTTATTTAGGCGCATCTTCTGACTTGCGATTAAACGCAACTTTGCGATTTATGGAACACTCCACGGGTCCCCATTTATACACCTGGCCTGGGTAATTAGTTTAGAAGAGCATTTACTAATTAAGAGACAATTAAGTTAAGATATTTATCATTCAGATATTTTGGTTTCATGATGTCTCACATGTGAATTCCCTTGGCTTAATTGAGCCACACATAGGTACATTACAATAGCGTTGTGCAGAGATCAACCTCTTCTGCCTGCTGCACTATCCAAGTCCAACACAAAAACATTTTTTGTCAGCTGATTTCTCCCTCAATTTACAAGCAAATGCAAAAAAACTTTCGTTTATGTGATCTACAATTATATACTTCGATAATAATTACCGACTCTGTTGTTTTGAAGACCGCAAAATGTCGAAAAAAACATGATTATTTCCTGTCCGTTTTCCTTACCGATGCGTCCTAAAACATAGCCTGTTAAACGGTACAGTGTACGAATGGGCGGTATGCTCATCTCCAGCGTATTAGCGTATATTGTGTGTAAATGGTCCACCTGAGTGGACTATTTACCAAGTAGATGTGGCTTGAGCTAGAGCGCTCAAGCTACAAATCTTTCCACACCACATCCACAATAATGGGCCAAAATCACTATCTCTGCACAATTGGTGACAAATTGCGTCGCCAGTGATTCTGCTCTCCTAGAGACAAGATTTAACTTTACACCAGCAAAATGTTACTTTTATTTGATAGTGAGGGTCCTTCTCGTAAAAGTTACCATAAATTTAAAGCGATTAAAAGTGAAATAAACAAATGACAGGGGATAGAATATGGCTGAGGTAACAAAACCAGAACGTCAATGACGTAGCGCTCATCCGGCATCTCGCAACATCAAATATCGCAAATTTCATGTGGTACACTTTTCAACTGGTCAAAAAATAAAAATGTGATGCCCTGGAAGGGACATAAAAATTAATAAAAAAAAAATAGAGTGAAAAAAATATAGATTTGACGCCCCAGAAGGGACATGGGGAAAAAAATAAATAAATAAATAAAAAAAATAAATAAAAAAATAATTTAAAAAATAATAAAAAAAAAACAAAAACAAAAACAAACAAAAAAATAAAAATAAATAAATAAATAATACAAATAAATGAATAAATAAATAAATAAATAAATAAATAAATAAATAAATAAATAAATAAATAAAAAATTACCATAATTAATTCATGGAGAAAAATTTCAAAATTCTGTGTAGAAGTTTAGTGTACCAAAGTTAGCTCTACCAGATAAAGCAAACCAAATCAAAATCGGTCGAGAAATGAAGGAGAAGAAGCATTTTTTGTGATTTGTGGAATAAATTTGCATAAATTACCATAATTAATTAATGGAGACAAATTTCAAAATTCTGTGTAGAAGTTTAGTGTACGAAAGTTAGCTCTACCAGATAAAGCAAACCAAATCAAAATCGGTCGAGAAATGAAGGAGAAGAAGCATTTTTTGTGATTTTTGGAATAAATGTACATAAATTACCATAATTAATTAATGGAGAAAAATTTCAAAATTCTGTGTAGAAGTTTAGTGTACCAAAGTTAGCTCTACCAGATAAAGCAAACCAAATCAAAATAGGTCGAGAAATGAAGGAGAAGAAGCATTTTTTGTGATTTTTGGAATAAATTTGCATAAATTACCATAATTAATTAATGGAGAAAAATTTCAAAATTCTGTGTAGAAGTTTAGTGTACCAAAGTTAGCTCTACCAGATAAAGCAAACCAAATCAAAATCGGTCAAGAAATGAAGGAGAAGAAGCATTTTTTGTGATTTCGAATAAATTTGCATAAATTAGCATATATAATGAATTTCACGATTCTGTGTAGAAGTTTTAAATCCCCCTCCTAGCCCTATCTTATGAAACAATCAGAATCAAAATCGGTTGAAAAATAACGAAGAAGAAGCATTTTGAAAACTGTGGACGGACGGACGGACGGACGGACGGAAGGACGGACGGACGGAAGGACGGAAGGACGGAAGGACGGACGGACGACGGACGCCACGGCATGGCATAAGCTCATCGGGCCCTTCGGGCCGGATGAGCTAATAATCATCGGGCCCTTCGGGCCGGATGAGCTAAAAAACCTGTCGCCAAGACAAAATCGTTCAGTTTTTCCAGTTTTGTACAGATATAAGAGTACACAGGAGCAGAACAAGTGCGGTTTCATTACAGCAGCACAGTGTTCTATGAAACATAATAAAAGTTCATTAAAAAAATTAAAATGTTGATGCCCATTGGAAATGTGTCGCCAAATCTACTGAAACATACCTTACTGTTATTCTACTAAATAATAGGATATGCTTAGATGCTGACATCTGTACAGTTATCTTATTTTTCTAATGATGAGAACATGGCATACAAGTAAAGACATGTTTGAAAGTCAAGATACAACAGAAATGTGACTGGGAACATAAGAAAGAGACGGCATAAAAAGGTAGATTTAAGAGGTGTAACATAAGTTACCACAAATGTTAAATATCTATAGGTAACCACTAATATAAATGATTATCCTGGAGTTGAGGCCAATGAAGTAGATTGATATTACGCAAAAATAAAAATTAAGTTCAACTAAATGTTGATTATTCAACCGATTCTAGTGAAGGCCACAATGTAACTTACCATGCGTAAAAAAATGTGTGTAGGATATATACTTTATAACTATCTAAATTGGTAGCAAACTTGTTTACGCCATCTGTGGTTTAGGGTGAGCTTGGCAATGATTTTCAAGGCCAAAATGGTATTCAAACAAGAGTGACAAGACTAATGTAACTTACGTTACCAATTTGAAACATGTACGTTACGGCCCAATCACATATCTTTGGATATCGTTAACGGATGCCCGACTAGATGCGATGTTCACAAATATGTTTCAATGGTTTTATATACACTTTGTTGTTTATTTTCATGATTGTAACCCCCAGTTACCAACTTTGAAACTAACTAGCTATGTCGCTATCATGTGAAATGTTGATGGTAACGTATGTTAGTGTTACACCTTTTTATCAAAATGAAGCACACAATTCTTGCACAAACTACCAAGTACATGTATGTCCTTTAGATACAATGAAACCCAAGTACAATGTTACTTTCATATACTTAAAGAGATTATGATGAGGAATAATCTCTGAAAGTTTGAGCACAATCGGTCAAGAAAAAAGAAAACTATGGCTTTTTGAAAATATCCATTTATTTCAATGAGTGACTCAAATTGGCAACGCACTCTGGCGTTTTGTACAAAAAATTTCAATTTGGTTCAATTTTCTCAAAATAATATATGTTTACCCTTCGTTTGAGTTCAACATATGTTTTGTAGAACACATTTATATACAACATATCGTGAGTTTGGGGAATGGAAAAGTGCGACTACGTATATGAAGAAAAATGTAAAAATAAGAAAATTTGTGTACAAAACATATGGGGAGTAGTCCACAAACTTATCAGAGTCAGCGTCGGAAATACACGGGGGCGACGGGCGATTTCGCCCCCGTGAGTCTCAAAATCGCCCCCTAAAATCCTGAAAACTGTACTTGAGCGGGCGACCCTTCTACAAAGAGTCGCCCCCGCCGGAGCAGCCCCGACGGACACGAGCTTGCAGTTCAATGACGCATCTCGCTGCTAGCTCGCACGCACGCACAATCCGACTAAATAATAATGCTGTGCGCGTGCCGAAGACAGTAGAGCGCCGCGTACGCACGATAAGGCGTGCGCGAGCTATGTACGCGATTGACTTGATGTACAAATGTTTACGTACGTAATTAGCCAGCTGTGCTGGCAATCTCGTAAGTTATATACACGACGGAATTCGGATACGTTTGCATTTTTATTCGGAACAAATATCTCGCAAAATAGATAACTGTGGCCAATTCTCAAATTTATAAGCAGCTGGACCAACGTTCCATTACATTCGCATGTATAGACTAATACGTATAGTACGATAAGTATTGAACAAGCGCTAGAGTTTTCGTTCCTATAGTTCAGGAAAACTAATTTTTTGCTCGAAACTGAGGAAATTCTGAATATTTTGGAACTATATTTCCGTAAATATTGTTACATAAATCCATCAAAGCATCGATGTTTGTTATATTATCGCCATATAAACAGATGAACTAATGCATGAAACACTGCATTTTTGTTTCTCTGCTCTCGCATGTTTGTGCCTTGCAGATCGCGTTAGGTTTTGAGACTCGATCAAGAGAAGATTGTGCATTCATTCGTATTTGTTGAGGCAAATAATGAAATTGGAATTATGAAAATCGTGTCTGCAAATATGGGAAAATTGTCGTGAATTTATTGATTTTACGTCATGGTGGTATGATCTCATCAAAAAGTAGTTGGAGATAAAAATTTACGCAGCGGCTGGGCGAGAACCCTGATTTGAATAGTCAAATTATTCTTTGTATTGTTATAACATTCCAAACGGTTCCGTACAGTTACAATATGGTTCTAAAAAGTAGCCCCCTTTTTTCAAAAGTAGCCCCCACTTTTCTTAAAGTAGCCCCCATAAAAAAAAAGTTAATTCCTACGTTGATCAGAGTACGTTGCCAATTTGAGTTCCCCATAGGAATAAATGGGCATATTCAAAGAGCCATAGTTTTCTTGTTTATATGGCCCGATTATGCTCTAACTTTCAGAGATTATTCCTCTTAATCTCTATAAAGTCCTCTTAAAGTCTATATGAAAGCAACATTTTGCTTGGGTTTCATTGCCCTTTAAAATCAAATGTTTGGCAAAAACTTTACTTTTGAAATTTTCTGACTATTCAATTGTGCCGAAATAGTGGTTTTGACCCTAGTAATATGGGTAAAGGTATACAATTGCACACCCCCTTGGCATTTGAAAAGAATACTGCCGATTCAGT
Organism: Echinarachnius parma; assembly: GCA_037951105.1. Lineage (NCBI taxonomy): Eukaryota > Metazoa > Echinodermata > Echinoidea > Clypeasteroida > Echinarachniidae > Echinarachnius > Echinarachnius parma. The sequence goes on from JBAMJV010002658.1 coordinate 46,915, forward strand.
TGAAATTCACACAAATTGATGATCTAATAATGATTGACAAGTGACGAAAATGTCAAAACAATCCGGAGACGGACACTTACGATGTCGGCGTCGACATCCGATGCGACGATAAGTAGTTGTTGGTAAAACGATCGTAAGATAATTGTGATCGATCACAAGCAATCATTTGTATAACATGTGATTGATCGATTACAAATAGTCTTCTTATTATTCGTTTTTTCCATTATTTTTTTTCCATTATTCGTATTGGTTTCCCATTAATTTTGTTCTCTTATTCATAATTAAATATAAATGTACCAACAAAAGTTCATGTCCATGAGTATTATTATGACTGATATTTATACAAGATATTTTTGTTATAATATATTATGTATATTATTATTTTTATTACAATATTTTATCATCTTAGTATATAGTAACCATTGTTTTTATATAAGTTGTTATACTTTATGTAATATAATTAAGTAGGTTACTTTTGTTTTAAAGGGATAGTTGAGTATTGGTCTAACTTTTTTTTATTATTATTATTTATTCGGCCAAAATTCAAACAGATACAGAGTATACAAAATGCAAAATACAAACAGTCAATAAAGAAAGTGAAGGAAAGGGAGAAAAGCGACAGTTACAAGTATGCCAGGGCTCACAAAAGTAAAATTCTGTACTATTGCCCAGAGACATGTGAGCCCTCACAAGTAACTGTCAAGAAAACATTAATAAAGTAAACATGAATATTGCACATACATGTACATGTAGAACAAATTACTTATATTTAAAATAACAATATTGCAAAATCAACAATACTAGCCTAAGCCACCTCCTCCGGTAATAAATACAATTAAGACTATAAGATTAAAGGGATAGTTGAGTTCTGGTAAGGAGAGTACAGTTTTGGTGAAACTGAATTTTAGTAACCAGAACCTGCATCATTACATTACAAACTAATAATTATAACTAGAAAGGAACACAAAATTACAAATGACGTACTAAAGATCATGTTATCATTCAAAAAGAGCAGTTAAAACGTAAGAGGGCGCTCTCTAAACACTCATCGGTTTCAACCATTTGAATAAAATATTGTGCATGTGATGCTTTGTTGAAATAGTGATTAGATAAATAAATAACCAACAACTATTTAAATACCTATTTTGTAACTATTTAAATACCTATTTTGTAACTTTTTGAAAAGAGGAAGCATTTTTTTAATTTTCTAACGGCTGGTTCAAAATTCTCTAATATAATAAACCTGGGGCCCCAGGTTTATTACAAATTGTTATATTTATGGATATTTCAGCCGTCTCTGAACCGATTTTGATCAAACAAAGATGATTTTATTATTTAAATATTATGCTCTTTCAAATTTTACACTCAGTTTTTCATTACCTCACAAAAAAAAAGCAGTCTAGCGCCCTCTCTACCAAAACTCAACTATCCCTTTAACTATAATACAGACAAATATGAATTCCAAATAATTGAAATTATATATATTCATGTCAAGTTATATAAAAACAACATGGTTACTATACTAAGCAAAATATATATTATAACAAAAATATTGATACAAAATTTAGAAATAATATAAATATCAGTCATAATAATACTCATGGACATGAACTTTTGTTGGTACATTTATATTTAATTATGAATAAGAACAAAATTAATGGAAAACAAATATGAATAAGAGAAAAAAAAATGGAAAAAACAAATAATAAGAAGACTATTTGTAATCGATCGATCACATGTTATGATTGTTCGTGATCAATCACAATTATCTTACGATCGTTTAACAACAACTATAGGAATCGTCACATCGGATGTCGATCGACGCCGATATCGTGAGTTTCTGTCTCTGGATTGCTTTGACATTTTCGTCACTTGTCAATCATTATTAGATCATCAATTTGTGTGAATTTCAACTGAATCGGCCATATAGATATACTTTTGAAATGCCAGGGGGTGTGCAATTGTATACCTAATTGATCTTCATTTGAATTTCACTCTTGACAAGTTGATGACACCGATATAGTTCATGTTTCCTACTGTAACATAGTTTATCAGACATCGGTTGGTAGCAATTTAGCATCATATACCTCCTCCACCACCACCACTGCAGCTGCACCACCGCACCACCACCACACTGCACCCCATACCGCACCGCACAGGTGGCCGTGGCAAGCGCTAGCTGCGCCGCTACCGCTGCGCAGCTTGACGGAGTTATGGCAACATAAAAATAAAAGCAGACATGTCATGGCGCGGCGGCCTGAGATATCGTTATAAAAAAAAAACACTTTTCAAGGATATGGCACGATCGTATTTTATTACTTACCCCCATTACTCTGTGCTTGAACTTTACCACTGATGAAAATTAGAACAAACACAAGCCATACACATGATCTCCCACATTTTACTCCCATTTTCTAAGACAGTGCGAATACAGAGAGAGTCCCTTGTAATATGATTATTATGGTGAATTTATAGTTACTCTATATATTATACGATCGACGTACGTTTTACATGCTTTGTTGTTGTTGTTGTTATTTGTATAGGCGTATGTCCAATCTAACAAGATTCGGCCTGGCTTTATAAAATTGTTTTTTCTTTCGGTGATCAGAAGATGGCGCTATATCCGATCACCACTTCTTGCTCCTCAAGTCCGATCAAAATCAAAGGTGCAGGCAAAGACCATGAACAGGGTGCAAATATTAAAATTATATTCTTACTTTTTACCCTCCTTCCTCCTGAGGACATGAGCAACAAACATATTATTTCATTCACTAATTTAAATCACCTACTACAATAACTAATATTTATCAGTGGTTGTCTGGTAGTTGTCTGGGGGGGGGGGGGGGGGGGTAATCGTCTGGGGGGTTGTAACCTGTTGTCCAGGGGTAGTAGTCCGGATACGACAGATTTGATGTCTTGAATTTTACGAAAACAAGAATTTCATGAATATTTGCATCGATATTTTGACCATAAAAAGGTATGGGCTTTATAAATACATACGTTTTCAATGGCATAGTGGAACATTTAAAGATTTGTTTTCTGCAAGTAGTGCGTATTATTATATACATGTATTTCCATTATTTGCAGGGCTTGTTTATGAGTAAATTAATTATTGATTAGGGATGCCAAGTGACAGTCAATCGCTCTTATCGAAGAAGTAAGGCCAGGTGAAGATAGGCTCTATCCTGTTATACTCCAGGAAGTCAGCATCCAAATATTATTTGCTTCTCCAACAGAGTTTTATGCCACTTGGCAACTCTCACCAAGAATCAAAGTGCTAATACAAGTTACAAATGACTAGGAACTGGGGAGACCTGTCTATGATATAATTACAACTTACATGAAGAAAATCAAGAAATGTTGTACTTAATAAAAAATGTATATAAAACCCATACCTTTAATGTACATGGAAGGAATGGACAAAACCAATACAATTTGTATAAAATTCACGTTTTAAATCAAATTGAAGGCAGAAAATATGTGGTAGGTATCACTGAAACCAGCTATATCCCTTTGCGTCTTTGAAAAATTATAAAATGGACAAAATAGCGTAAAACTTCTTACAAATTGATCAAAAAGTGCTTGGTCTAATCATTTTTTTCCAAGGATGTATATACCCATTGGTTTAAATTTGTCCAAATTGGTTTCAATTGGTATATATATAGCCAGTGTGTGAGGGCAACAGTGATATGTACTTTACTTTTGTGTACCCTGGACCACATACGGCTCCTCACTATTTTCTTTAGTTTTGTAACTTGTATCTTTGTATTATGTGCATATATGTTAATAGTTGTGTTGTATTTGATATTGTATTATGCTATTTGGTCGAAATATTATACCCATTGCTTACGGTCCAAATCAATTTCAATATATTTGTCCATATGCATATACAGGGAAACCCCGTTATATACCAATTGATTTCAATTCGTAATACTTTTATTACATATATATCCAATTGATTTAAATTTGTAATTATTTGATAACCAACTGATTTCAATTGGTAATACAATTTGGAAAGCAATAAGAATTTCATCCTTTCAAGTTCAGCTCAATTTTTCGTTCAGATTCCCCCCCCCCCCAAATCCTACTTATTGGCCGGCCGTTCCGACGCGTAAACCCCCCAAATCCTACATATTGGCCGTTCCGACGCGTAAACCCCCAAATCCTACATAATTATTGGCCGTTCCGACGCGTAAACCCCCCAAATCCTACATATCGTCGGTGATATTACGTACCGGCGAATCTTCAAATTTCGATCGATTTTTCGATTTTGAGTTTTTGGCATATTTTTGATGTCTATACCCAACTCTATCACAATTTTGTCTCTATTTTCGAATATCAATTTCTGAAAATCAATGATATCGTGAATTTTGAAGACTGAAATTCAGATATGTGATAGAGTTGGGTATAGACATAAAAAATATGCCAAAAACTCAAAATCGAAAAATCGACCGAAATTTGAAGATTCGCCGGTACGTAATGTCACCCACGATATATTGGCCGTTTCGACGCGTAAACCCCCCAAATCCTACATATTGGCCGTTTCGACATGTAAACCCCCCAAATCCTACATATTGGCCGTTCCGACGCGTAAACCCCCCAAATCCTACATATTGGCCGTTTCGACGCGTAAACCCCCAAATCCTACATATTGGCCGTTCCGACGCGTAAACCCCCCAAATCCTACATATTGGCCGTTTCGACGCGTAAACCCCCCAAATCCTATATATTGGCCGTTTCGACGTGTAAACCCCCCAAATCCTACATATTGGCCGTTTCGACGCGTAAACCCCCCAAATCCTACATATTGGCCGTTTCGACGTGTAAACCCCCCAAATCCTACATATTGGCCGTTTCGACGTGTAAACCCCCAAATCCTACTTATTGGCCGTTTCGACATGTAAACCCCCCAAATCCTCAGTCTGGGTTTCCTTAATTTTGTAGTGAATCTGATCAGTTGTTATTAATGTCCTTCGATCCTTGCAAATGGGGTGAGGGCGATCAGCAACGGAGGCCCCCCTTGCAAAGAACCCTAGACCTCCATTTCTAACTCGGATTCCATTCCGGAGCCCCTACATTGGAATGTACCCTGGGTATTAGCACAATTCTTACCAGAAATTTGATGAAGTGTCTTTATTTTGTAAAAAATATTACTCTTATTTTTGTAATACCCCTCCCCCCCCCCCCAAAAAAAAAATATATATATATATATATATATTCCGAACACTTCAATCATTGTAAATAATTCATAAACAAAATATGAACCAAAACCAGTTCCATCCTACTACATGTATTGTAAATACAAATACAAAAAGATATGATAGAATACCTAGAGTGTAAGTTTTGTGGATTTGGACAAGGTTACCAGATCCCTTTAATCAATGAAGAAATAAAGCACATGGCAAACTTGTATGTATAGACTCAGTACTCTTTAATACACTGCCAGGCAGCTCTATTTGCACACATTTGATATAAGAAGCATCAACATTTCCAGAGTTAGAAGAAATATAGAATGCTCTTTCGACAGGATTCATTGGAAACATTTACATAAAACCAAATATATATATATACATGTATATAGTTATTTAAAAAGAATTTTGTGAATTTGGACAAGGTTACTCGATCCCTTTAATCAATGAAGAAATAAAGCATGTGGCAAACTTGTATGTATAGACTCAGAACTCTTTAAAACTAGCTCTATTTGCACACATTTGATATAAGAAGCATCAACATTTCCAGAGTTAGAAGAAATATAGAATGCTCTTTCAGCATGATCATTGGAAAAATGTACATAAAACCAAATATTTATATATATATATATAGTTATGTTTCTCTAATGAATGTCATAAAAATTAAAGCATAATTATAATATATTCTTGGTAGTCAGTAGAAAATTACATACATGCATCTTTTGATAGAATGTTTGAAAGGTAGCTCTAGTATGCGAAGATAAAGTGAAGAATATACTACAGATCTATTCTTCATATCTTTGTAGACTATTTAGAAATGTACATCAATTTAGTACTAAATATACATATATAATCAAGGTGACTAATATTATTGTGAAAATAAAGAATACAAAATATTTAAGACACATTAATTGAAACAATGAATTGCTACAAAAATTGCATATTATTCAACAGATTTTGGTATTTCCCTTGTCTATGCATTACATGTATATTTAAGTAGAACATTCAACTGCCCATGGTCAAAAACATATTTCTCTACTTTCAGTGGATCAGATCTCACTCAATTATAACCTTTGACCCTGTAACCTGAAAGGTCTGATGCCAATCTGTAAACAGACTGTTGAGATATAGAAAATGACCCATGTTTGCATAGATAAACTCCATGATCTTTGATATTGAATCCTCTACTTGTGGGCAGAGGCATACATATAATGTTTTCCTTGCTGGGACTCCAAAGTCTAGCTTGCTCGATTTTACTTCCCCAATTTGCCCTCCAAGAAAATTCCAAGCCCTGCATGATGAAGGTTTATGAATACAGACAACAGTCCTGTAGTCGAGTCCGGACTAGGACTCGCTTTTGATGGTCTCGTGACTCGGACTCGGAGCCGAGTCCCTATGTAAAACATATGGGAACATGCTATTTCGTTGGGGACTCGGACTCGGAAGCACTGATAGACAAGTACTGTAATAATAACCTGCTTGATTGATATATGTACAAAATACAGCATGCACGTAGTGAAAAAACAGGTAGCTGAAAGACGCTTGGCTAAATAGTCTTTTTACATTACAAACTAACAATATATCAGATCATAAAAATAAAGAAATATCTATGATCAGGAAAACACATACTTTTTCCCACATAAACACACAATACAATCATTGGTTCTTCTACCTAGGTTTCTCATTATTTGGAATATTCCTGTCTAGGAGAAAATCAACAACACAGCATACACACATTTTATACCCTACTAGGGTTTCATATCATTTGAATAAGCTAATTTCTAATATGCATTATCATTGATATAATAAATATATACAAAATCATTCTTCATATGTGATCAAGCAGCAGACTTCAAACTATCTGGATAAAACACCACAATATAACAGAAAGTGTATATAAACAAAGTTAAACTTCAAGTTGCAAAATGAGATTGTCATACTTCAATTGTTCATGATCATAGATAAACATCAAGGTGATTGAACATCTTAGAACAGCATGTTTATATGGACAGAAATTAACATCAAGGCGTTAGATAAAACATCTAGAAATTCCATTAGAGCATCCCCCGCCCCCCCCCCCCCCCCACCCCCTGCACATCTCGGTCGTGAAATGCCCATGCAATCACCAACAAAATGTGCATGTCTGTTCAATTAAGTGCATAATATTAATACTTTAGTAATTGCTTCTTTTTTTCAATCAACTCATTTACGTATTTATGGTAATTTTATGGTAAAGAACACACATTGGTGCCCAGTGGTGTCACTTCTCATTGCACTTGTGTATACATGATCATTCACAAATTCGTTTAAAAAGGTGGTCATTATCGCATGTGTTAATTAATGTTTGTGGAAATTATGCTCTCTGAATTTATCCCAAGTTTATCTGACACTGTATTACATCTTGTATTGTACATTGCGGATAAACTGAAATTGAATATAAAGTGACTCCACTGGGCTTTATAAGCAGAACCAGGGTACCAATACAAACAAAATTGAAAGTGATCCATTAATTAATTTTATACCATTTTTCCAAAAGTGATGGTTGCATGAGATTTCAACCATATATAAAATTAATACCAATGTCATTGTAAGAATCTTTTAACTGATCCGTGTAATTAGTTTCATAAAAAGGATGTTTACTGAGAAAAAAAGGTGAAAATGATTGCACATAGATTTGACTAAGATTGAAGAGCATTTTGGAACAACTTTGTTTCCCTTCAATCATAAATATCTCCATAATTAGGGAGCCATTGGAAAAAATCACAAGAGAAGTTTAAAGGCTCCAAGTGATTTTGGTTGAATATGACAAAGTTTAATGGATCACTTTAAATATTCTGGGGTGCCACTCGAAAAAAAATTGCACTTTTCATTGTAATGCCCCTAAAGCTACAGAATTATAATGTCCTCTCTGCATGAAACTAAGAATGACCTTGGTTTTACTATTGTCTCTCATTTACACAGCAGTTCCCCTGAAGTTGAAATAAAATTCCCTTCCTTCAAGAAACTAAGAATACCCCTTTTCTAGAAA